>CAUYPK010001045.1:0-81152 GCA_963574355.1 Loris lydekkerianus
CAAATGTCTACATACAACAACTAAGAAAATGCCATGAAGGCTACGTTGAACAGTTTGATGAGATTATTTCAGATTGTATATGAAACCAGCACATTGTACCCCTTGATTGCACTAATGTACATAGCTATGATTTAACAATAAAAAAAAATAAATAAATAAAAAGAAATTTACAGTTCTTCGAATGAAAAAGTATGTTAATAATTCTGGATGTGGAAATAGTTTTTAAAATATCATATACACATTGCTTTCTTCCTTGTATATTTATTTAAGCAAGCAACAGCAAATGGAATTTCATGTTTTTTAGTCTTTTGTAGGGATCGCAGGGGATAATCAACAAAATTCTGACAAGCACAACTGACGTGAATAAATATTATGTACAGTGTAACTCAGACACACAAAAAAGCACAGTACAGAAAGAGCTCACTTTTCTGTCTATGACTTATGGAATGAAATTTGAAAATGTAAAATAAAACACATTTATAGACTATGTATAAACCATTAGGAAAATTATAGTATGTTCAATAAGTACTTTGGCATACTGAATTCTTTCAGACAAAGACTTTCTTTAAAAATATATAAATACACTACTCTGAAAAAAAAAATCAGCGTGAAGCTGAGATTTGCAATCTTATTGGCCTGGGAATCAGTGATGTAGGCTCAATATTCTCCATATACATGTTTTATAAGAATGTTTTCTCCTTAGTAGAATGATAATTGTTTTCATGTTTATCTCAATATATCACAGGTGAGTTGGCAGAGTTTTGTATAACACCTTTTAAACAAAAATAGGCCAAAGGCCTTTGTAAAAACTGAAACATATTTCAGCCTGTGTACGTATTTCATCACAAATGTTATTTATGTATTTTCAGAAAACCATTCCTTCAGGTAAAGTTACAAAAACTGTCCATATGCCAATGTAAAATTTCAGAGACCTACTCCAAACGTTCAATGGCCACTTAGCCCTCCAACCTAAATACCGTATATACTCGAGTATAAGCCGAGTTTTTGTGCCGAAAATTTGTGCCGAAAAACCCGAACTCGGCTTATACTCGGGTCATGCAGGTTATTTTATTCGGTGCGCTTAGCTTAACAGGTAATCAAGCTAAATCACAAAGGTTAAAATCCTTCAAAACTGGATTCCTCCTCCTCATCATCTGTATGTCCAAACAGAGCTTCCGCTGTATCTGATGTGAGAGTATCAGAATTTAACCTACTGATTCCTCAATTATTGTAATTGTTTTGGGTATATATTTTTATTTTTGAAATTTACCAGTGGCTGCTGCATTTTCCACCTCGGCTTATACTTGAGTCACTAAGTTTTCCCAGTTTTTAGGGTAAAATTAATGGGGATCGGCTTATATTCGGGTCAGTTTATACTCGGGTCGGCTTATACTCGAGTATATGCGGTAGGTGGGACTACAGGCGTGTGCCACTATGCCCAGCTAGTTTTTCTATTTTTAGTAGACATGGGGTCTTACTCTTCTCAGGCTGGTCTTGAACTACTGAGCTCAAGCAAACCACCTGCTTCAGTCTCCCAGAGTGCTAGGATTACAGGCATGAGTGACCCTGCCCGGCCAGGCCTTCCCTTCTTATTGATGCCTCTCCTGTGAGTGACATTAGTTACTATCAGCAGTATATTATAATTATTAGTTGTCAACTATAAAATAAAATATTCTCAGTTGTCAGATTGTTTATTTTTTGAGACAGAGTCTCACTGTCGCGCCCTGGGTAGAGTGCCGTGGCGTCACAACTCACAGCTACCTCAAACTCCTGGGCTTAAGCGATTCTTTTGCCTCAGCCTCCCGAGTAGCTGGGACTGCAGGCACTCACTACAGCACTCAGCCATTTTTTGTTGCAGTTGCCATTGTTGTTTAGCAGGCCTGGGCCATGTTTGAACCTGCCAGCCTTGGTGTATGTGGCTGGTGCCTTAACCACGTGCTACGTAACTGGTGCTACGGCGCCGATCCTCAGTTGTCAGATTGTTTCAAGGAATATATAAACCAAAAATAAGATATGTGGTAAGAAAAACAAATCTCTCAAGTTTCAGCTAGCATTCAGTCATATTGGAATGATATGTGGCTATCGTTTCTATTTTGAATTTTAATTGAGTACTAGAAGAAAGATTTCAGCTGGCCAAAATAGCTCAGTTGGGAGATTTCCATCTCTCAATTTCTATTAACATAAAGTAGAAAATGTTTCTTTCTGTTGTAAGTCTTCTAAGTAAGTACTCTTCCAAAAATGGACCTTTATGCCAGCTTTATAAAGTCATCATATTTTGGCAAGATTTTTTTTTTTTTTTTTTTTTTGAGTGAGAGTCTCACTTTGTCACCCTTAGTAGAGTGATATGCCGTAATAGCTCACAGCAACCTCAAACTCTTGGGCTTAAGCAATTCTCTTGTCTTAGCCTCCCGAGAAGCTGGGACTACAGGTGCCTGCCACAATAGCTGGCTATTTTTTTTTTTTTTTTTGGTGTAGTTGTCATTGTTGTTTGGCAGGCCTGGGTCTGGTTTGAACGCACCAGCTCCGGTGTATGTGGCTGGTGCCCTAGCTGCTGAGCTGCAGGCGCCGAGCCCTCAGGTCTTGAACCTGTGAGCTCAGGCAAACCTCCTGCCTTGACCTCCCAGAGTGCTGGGATTACAGGCGTGGGCCCCTACACCTGGCCTGGCAAGATTTTTAAAACCACTCAATTTTGAAATTAGTTCCATTGGACTTTTCCAGTGTGAGCAGTAGCATGAGAGATTAGACCCTGAGGTCAGACCGCCTGGGTTCACGTCTCAGCTCTGCAACTCATTCTTGTAACTTAATGTTTCTGGGTCTCTGTGTTTTCACCTATAAAATGAGGATGGTGTTCATAATACTTACCTCACAGGGCTTTCATGAAGATTAAATGAGTTTACATTTCTAAAGCATTTAGACTTCTGCTTAGCACATGGTAAGCACTATGTAAGGTAAGCACTATGTAAATATTCTGTTGCAATGTGAGATCCTTCAGCACAAGAATTTTTTATTTGTTTTGTTCACTTCTATATCCCCATGCCTAGAAATGTGCCTAGCTCAGAGTAGGCATTCAGTAAAGAATAGGTGTTCAATGCACTATGTCATTATTTATGAAGTTTTCAAAGCCCATAGGATTTATCAAATTTAACCTTTTCCTTTTTTACAAAGAAGGGGGCCCAGAGAGAAGAAAGAGCTTTGCTGGCAATAAAATTAAATATCAAATCTTTGTCAGAAGAGAAAGCTCTCTGGTGGGTTTAAATCCAGCCCAGGCCTGCCGAACAACAACGACGGCTGCAACCAAAAAAAATAGCTGGGTGTTGTGGTGGGCGCCTGTAGTCCCAACTACTTGGGAGGCAGAGGCAGGAGAATCACTTGAGCCCAGGAGTTGGAGGTTGTTGTGAGCTCTATCCAGGGTGACAGCTTGAGGCTCTGTCAAAACAAAAAAAAAAAAAAGAAAGAAAGAAAAAAAAAAGAAGAGAAAGCTCTCAACAGGATCTGTTTCTCCACTTACTCTTTCTTTCTTTTCTTTTTTTTACCAGTTGCACCTGTCCCAACAGTTATCAGAACTTCTCATGTAGAAATACCCAGCTTTCATTTGAGTGGATGCCATGATATCCAAAGACACAATGTCCAGAGCAACAAGCAGAATTGGTTTTCTCTGCTGGGAACAAAGTAGAGAACTATGTCCATGTTGTGTCCTTGGCTCCTATGCTTCTACTCACTCTGATGCCTGCTCTATTCTTTCTTTTTTTTAAAGACAGAGCCTCAAGCTGTCGCCCTGGCATCACAGCTCACAGCAACCTCCAGCTCCTGCGCTTAAGAAATTCTCTTGCCTCAGCCTCCCAAGTAGCTGGGAGGACAAGCACCCACCACAATGCCCGGCTATTTTTTGGTTGCAGTTGTTATTGTTGTTTGACAGGCCCAGGTTGGATTGGAACCCACCAGCTCTGGTGTATGTGGCTGGTGCCTTAGCCGCTGGAGCTACAGGCTCTGAACCTCTATTCTTTCTGCAGGAAGCTTAGGACTCAGTTTGTGTGACTAAAACCCCACAGCCATGCCAGACATGGCTTTGTCCTGGTTTTGTAGTAAGAAGGATTTGGTTTCAAATCCTACTTCAGCTACTTACTGTGTGACCTAGTTCTCAAGTTATTTCTCTTTGATAGCTTGTTTCTATGTCTCATAAAATGGGCATAGTGCCACTACACTTCCAGAGGGGTTAAACACTTGCAATAATATGGAGCTTACAGATTGTCCCCATGATGAATGCAAAAAAGACCCCCAGCAAGGCGTGTTGTAGTTGCTGGTGGCAGTCTCTGGGAGGCAGACTCTGAGCTGGACAGTAGCAGGCAGGACACAATTATAAGGCTGTGGGACTAACACTTGTGGATGGAGGAGGACAGAAACAGGACTGAGCAGTGGAAGAAGTTGGCCTGTGTTGCAGGCCCAGTGAAGATTCATCTGGCCTCTCACAGGGAGCTCTAGAGCTGGGAGGGCCCTTCAGAGTTGTCTGTTGAGGCGAGGGAGCTGGGCCTTCACACTGTCAGCTATTGGATGCAAGCTGGCCCTGGAAGTTTTCTTCAGCCAAGGCATTCTCCAAAGAGGGTTTCCGGCTGAAACATTTACAGCAATATTGATAGAAGCTGGGGGAATAAGTGCTGCATTCTGGGGGAAATTGAGGTAGTGTCGTATCATTTCCAAACTCCAGAACCAAGCAGAAAGAACAGGCCAGGAAACTTTCAGAGGGGAAAAGCAGGGCATGCACAAGTGGGCTGGAGTAAGAAAGACATCAGAATTCTCACAGGCATGACCGAAAGATAAAGAACAAAGAAGTGCTTTCAAAAGTCCCATTGGAAGTAATTTCTAACTTAAAAGTCTATTCTGAGACAATATCAATCAAATGCAAGGATACAAAAAAGGCATTTCAGATATGCTTTCATTTTTTCTTTTTCTTTTTCTTTTTTTTTTTGAGACAGAATCTCTAGCTGTTGCCCTGTTTAGAGTGTCATGGTGTCATCATAGCTCACAGTAACCTCCAATTCTTGGGCTTAAGTGATCTTCTTGCCTCAGTTTTTCTACTTTTTTTTTTTAAGAGACAATGTCTCACTCTTGTTCAGGCTGGTCTCAAACTTGTGAGCTCAGGCAATCCACCTGCCTCGGCCTCCCAGAGTGCTAGGATTACAGGCATGAGCCACCATGCCCGGCCGCAGATATGCATTTTTGACTTCTTTTTCTTTTTCCTTTCTATGTACTGCTTCTCAAGAAGTAACTGAACAAGGGATCCAGAAAGTGAGGTGTGTGCCAGGAAGGCTACAGGGAAGTCTGAGAAAAGCAACTGAGCAGCAGCCTGGATTCAAACTTTTATTTGCTGATATTTATTTGCCTTTTTCTTTAAATTAGGATATCTTTACGCAGTTTCTGCTAAAAATAGATATGAGGATAACTTTATTTATTTATTTTCTTTTGAGACCGACTCTCACTATGTCACCTTGGGTAGAATGCTGTGGCATCACAGCTCACAGCAACCTCCAACTCTTGGGCTTAAGTGACTCTCTTGCCTCAGCCTCCCAAGTAGCTGGGACTATAGGCGCCCGCCACAATGCCTGGCTATTTTTTTGTTGCAGTTGTCGTTGTTTAGCAGGCCCGGACCAGGCTTGAACCTGCCAGCCTCGGTGTCTATGGCTGGCACCCTTCTAACTCAGCTACGGGCCCTGAGCCACAGGATAACTTTAAAACATGAGTTGCAGAAAACAAGGTCAGTTTCTTGCTAATCTTTTCCAAGGTGTTTTAATTTTAATTTTTATTGTTTGGTTTTTACCACTCTTGACAGTTCCATGTTTAGAAAAGGACTAAATGGGGCGGTGCCTGTGGCTCAAAGGAGTAGGGCACCGGCCCCATATGCTGGAGGTAGCCCTGGCCTGGCCAAAAACTGCAAAAACTGCCCCATATGCTGGAGGTAACCCAGCCCTGGCCAAAAACTGCAAAAAAATAAAAGGACTGAATGTAATGCCAGTGTTCTAATTCAGCCAGACTGGAGAGAAACTCAGGCATACAGGGCAGGGCGTGTGTAACATGCTTTCTCTGGTGGCAAGAGGAGCAAGCCTGGTAAATTCGTCCCAGCTCCTGGAAGCTGAGGAGCTAAATTACACATTGTAATCTGAGGTCCACAGCCTGCACAGGGGAAAGGTCCTGTGCACCTTTATACCCAGGGGAACAAAAGTGGCAACATGCCAAGCAGCAGTTATATGAGCAGGACTTCACTGTACACTGTTATGGCTGTCTAGGAATACATGGCTCTTCCCCGTGGGAAGAAAGCCTAGACAACTTGTCCCATACTCAAGGCCATGGGAGAGGAAGCTCAAACACTTTTTCCTGTTTCTTTGCCTTGACTTACCAAACCCATATGTCATTAATCTTTTGTATGGGCTTCTTTTTGGTCTGAAAGATGCCCAATATCTTTTTGGGAAAGGAGATATAAAGCTGCTCATGGAATAGTATAATTACGTACGCATAAGAAAAATGTCAGGGAAAGGTCCATTGTTCCCTGTCTACTGCTTAGCCTAATTCAAAAATAAGGAACAGTGGGGGAGGGATGGCATCCCACATGGGCCTATGTTCCTAACAAGGGCTAATTTACTAGCATGCAAGCCTTGCTCAGAGTAATGTCACCCAATGGGGGCTCGCCCTGATGAGATAATGCTTTCCGCCCATATTTCATTACTTGATGTTCTTGAGGAGGCTGGGAAGTGAAATGAGCTAGTTTTAAGGATAATTGGAGCTTTTTCCCCCTGGCAATTCACAAGGTCCTACTGAATCTTCTGCAAGCATGGCTAGTGCAGGGAATTTGCTGAAATCGGGTGGTGCTCAAAGAAGTACTGGGACTGTGAGGGTGTCTTCTAATCTGGCCCCTTACCCACATCCCTCTGTCAGCTCCCAGGGTTCTCAGTGAGAACGCGTGAGATGTAGTTGACAATAAACCCTCAAGGAGCAGCAGCAAAGAAAAGCCTGCCAGGCCTTCGGTGAATACACCCCATATCCTTTGCCATCTGTGACTGTGGGACTCAGCAGAGTTTCATATCTTAACCCTCCTTAGCTCAGGAGCAGTAGCACTGGCTAGGAGTCAGGCCGATTGCCTCTATAGCTCCCCACAAGGTTCAAGGGGTGATGATTAGGACAAGCGTTTCTTTCCAGCCATCTTTCCTCTGCCCGTTGCCCACTCCATTGCTTCTTTTGCCTACCTCCATTCTGGGAAATTGTGTTGTCTGCTCTGTAGTGGCAGGTAACTTCTTTGACAAGGTAACAACTTTACCTTGGAAAGTTCTTTACTGTGTCTCTAAAGAACCTGGAGAACTCTTGGCTCTGCTTTTACAAAAAGGTGTGTGCAAACTTCCAGGAAAGAGGGAGGAAATATCAGATTCCAGGCTGTGTGTAAACAGGGAATCTGAGGCTGGGAAGATGCAGTACTTGTGGGTGAGGTGGGGATAATAGCTGAGTGCTTGTCTCTGACAACCACCTAATTTTTATACAACTCATGCTTGTTTTTGCACACTTAAGAATTAGGCAACAAAGAAGCACAAGGGTATACTCAGGATGGCTGAACTTTCTGAAGAAGTTTTTCAGGGCTGATTTGTAAATAGCCCTGAACATTTGTACATATGAATAGGACTCCATAACTACAAGGGGGAAAATTAGTAGACGTAAGCTTCTAAAAGAGAATCGAAGCAGAACAGATTCAATGGACTCCGAGAGCTCAGGGTGACAGCATCAGAAGGTGAATGGCTTCCCAAAAGCCTTGTAGAGTGAGTGATCAGACTGATTTGAAACATAACTTAGATATAAGCATCAGTTGTGCCCTTCATGGCTTGTAGGAAAACAGCAAATTAAAACAGACACACCAACAATACAGAGGAAGGAACCTTTAATTGCAGGGGAGAACTCAAGATGTGTCTCAAGAAGTGAAATGCAACGTTCCAGGGAATAGTTTTATCTAAACTCTTTTATATATTTTTTTTTCTTCAGTTCAATATTAACTACATAGTTAGGGCTATAGATGTTAGAAACCAGGGTATTGTTATTAGTTACAGAGTCTTTTTTTTTTTTTTTTCTTTTTATTTTCAAGGTTATTTCAGCTCAGTGTAAAGTCTGTTCTTATCTTTAGGAGAGTTGTTCTTCTGCAGCTGCCTGCTGCTTTCTCAGGATCACTAAGAAGTATAAGATTTATTTCTCCTTCCTTAGCTGAGCTTCACAGAATGCGATTCTGGGAGTCAAAAGGAATAAAATTTTATGCTGTGTAATCCTGAGAAAGAGGTTCTTTTTCTGTGACCCACTTTAAAACTGTCTTGAAATAGGAAAATCAGCCTGAATTCAAAGGAAGATTATGTAAGAGAAAGGTTCACTTTAAGTGTTTAAAAGGCTGGAGATGGCATTTAAGATTTTTTTTTTTTTGGAGACAGAGTCTCACTATGTCACCCTCAGTAGAGTGCTGTAGCATCATAGCTCACAGCACCTCCAACTCTTGGGCTTAAATGATTCTCTTGCCTCAGCCTCCCAAGTAGCTGGGACTACAGGTACCTGCCACAATGTCCAGCTATTTTTTTGTTGCATTGCTGTTTAGCTGGCCAGGGCTGGGTTTGAACCCACCAGCCTCGGTGTATGTGGCTGGCACTGTAACCACTGAGCTATGGGTGCTGCACCAGCATTTAAGATTTTAATAATATTGGCCAGGTGTGGTGGCTCATGCCTGTAATCCTAGCACTCTGGGATACTGAGGTGGGAGAATTGCTTGAGATCCGAAATAAGACTCTATCTCTACAAAACATAGAAAAACTAACCAGACATTGTAGTTGGTGCCTGTAGTCTCAGCTACTCAGGAGGCTGAGGTAGGATGATCGCTTGAGCCCAGGAGTTTGAGATTGCTACGAGCTAGGCTGAGGCCATTGCACTCTAGCCTGGATGATAGAGCAAAATTCTATCTAAAAAAATTTTTTTTGATAATATTTTCTGAAATGTCCTGAAACTAACCACATGCAGGCCTCCACCTATAGGATAAAAGTTTCTCTCTATCTTGGTCTCACTCTACCCCTGTCACCCTCAACTGACAGGGATCTAACCCTTCCTAGTTTACATTTATCACAGAAAATGATGAAAGACCAGGGGGTTGGGGGTGGGAGGGAGAAGAAATAATAAAATAATAAAAAGTAGGAGGTTGACAGGTTGGATTTGCAATCATGATATGCACTTACAGGATGAATCAGAGAAAACATTTGTGAAAGTGCTTTGTAAGCTGTTAACATGATAATGATAGAGATTATTGCACCTCAAAAGAACAGGACCTTGGTTATTCATTTTGTTCTACTCCAGTGCCCAGCCCAGTGCCTGGCACTTTTTGTGTGTGACTTTTTATTGGAAAACATCAATTATATAAAGATAGAAAGTATATACAAAGATAAAAACCCTCCAGGTATTCATAGCCCAGTTTTAGGCTACCATTAGCTCATCACACAGGTGTCTCAAGGGAGTTTAGCAGTTTCATAGACATAAATTACTCCATCTTCCTTTTCTTCTTTTTTAAATTTAGATACAGGGAGGCTGTAGGTGGGTGGATTGCCCTGAGTTCAGGAGTTCAAGACCAGCCTGAGCAAGAGTGAGACCCCATCTCTAAAAATAGCTGGGCGTTGTGGTGGGTGCTTGTAGTCCCAGCTACTCTGGAGGCTAAGGCAAGGAGATCACTTGAGCTCAAGTGTTTGAGGTTGCTGTGAGCTATGATGCCACAGAACTCTACCAACGGTACAAAGTAAGACTCTGTGGAAAAAAAAAATAGATACAGGGTTTTGCTCTGTTGCCCAGGCTAGAGTGCAGGGCCATTCACAGGCATGAACCCTAGGGTACTGAGGCCCCAAACTCCTGGGCTCAAGTGGTCCTCCTGCCTCATCTTCCAGCTGGCTGGGTCTAGTAAGTGTGTACCACCACGCCCAGCTCCATTGTCTTTTCTTGGAAGGTTATGATGAACTAGAAAAATCACATACCTATATTTCACATTAGGTTAACCATATTAGAGAAAAACAACAGCAAGATTCTTAGGAACACCTTTTTATTCTGGATTATTTAATAAAAGAATAATAATTTTAATTTTATAAAAAAGAAAGCCTCAAAATATTTGTTGCTCATGCCTGTGATTAAAAGTTCATCACGCAAGCCTCCATTTGTGTGTGTGTGTTTTAAATTATAGCAGTGCAGGTTGGTGTTGGAAGGTTCCTGGAAACCCTGGTGCTGATTTGCCAGATCATTAGCCCTCTGTTCTGTGATATGAATGGAATGGGGCCAAGGTCTTCATGTTTCTTGCTGTTTCTAGTTTATTTATCTTTGACCCTTGTCCTGAAGACTGGTTCTTTATTTCTAAGGATTCAGATACTAGGCAGCCAAGTTTGCCTGAAGACTTTTGGCAGCTTTCAACCTGTGTTCCAGTGGTCCTGCCTGAAATAGGCATCTACCGGGCTGAGTGTCTGGGTGAGTCACTCCCCTTTGGGGTCTCCACATTAGGGAAAAATGAGACTTTTTTGGTATAGGGATAAAGTGGATAAAGTACAGTGTTTAGGGTAAAATAGACTGGGGGTTTTGAATTTCATCTCTATATGGTTCTGATATACAAAAGAAAGTGGGTTGTTTTAAGAAATGATTTATACCTACTGTAGTGGCTGACACATAGACAAGGACTCAATATATTGCAGTTACTCTTCGATCAAAATGATGAAGTTGTAACCTCAAAAATAAGCAACTGAAGAGAGAATATTGCTTTTTATTATTTTTCTTTTTTTTCTTTATTTTTCTAAAGTCTTCGAATTTTCCCAATGACTCTGCATTACTATTACTTTTTGGTGCCAAAAACCAGGAATGAAGACATATTGTTTTTGTATTTGACAAAACAAAGAAAGTGTGGAGGTATGAATATTAGACTGTGAGGCCCTCTGTAAGTATTTGCCTAGGTCCAATATCATAGCTGGATAGAGAAGAGTAGTTCTTGGATGTGGAAGAGTAAAAGTTTATATTTAATTAAACAAAACTACTACTTCATGGTTTGGGGCTTGGATTTTTGGACCAGTGACCAAAATGACTTCTAATGATAGCAGGACTACATGGGAGGGATGAAGAGATGTTTCAGTCATCTTTTGTTCTACCCATATGCTCTGTTATAAAACGAGAAAGGCCCTGAAAAAGGCAATCTCAGAGTTGTAGCATCTCAAAATCCAAGATGGCTGGGTATGCATCGTACCTCCAAGTTCTTCTTTTAGCTTCCTGTCAGGTCAGCATGCCAGATTTTATTAGACATGCCAGATCCCTAATAATGATATTTTTCTTTAGGTCTTAGGAAACTTTCTTGTATTATGTGCCCACAAATTTCTCTGTGGTTTAAACATTTAGCTCCCATCACTGGATGATACATGGATGAGAAAACAGATAAAAACCTTTTATTGAATATGAGACATAGAGGCCAGGCACAGTGGTTCACACCTTTAATCTTAGCACTCTGGGAGGCTGATGTGGATGGACTGCTTGAGCTCATGGGTTGAAGACCAGCCTGAGCAAAAAGGCAAGAGGATCACTTGAGCTCCAGAGGTGGAGGTTGCTGTGCGCTATGACGTCATGGCACTCTACCCAGGGCAACAGCTTGAGACTCTGTCTCAATAAGGAAAGAAAGAAAGAAAGAAAGAGAGAGAGAGAGAGAGAGAGAGAGAAAGAAAGAAAGAAAATAGGACTATAAAAGTGGAAATCCTGTTTTCTTACTCATAGGTAACTTACTTCAACTCTGAAAAGAGTTTTAATAGAATTAACAGCATCTCTGTAATATCCTTCAGAATTCTCTGGTCATTAGCTTGTATACAGAAGGGGACTAGCATTGAGGTAGTGGCAAAGGTCTATATGGTATACAATGGTATTACGTTTCATCACATTGTTAAATATTTTAATTTTAAATTGTGAATATACAAAAGAGAGTTCATATATATAGTTTGAAGAATAATTATGAAAAGGAAATCGCATGTACCCTGTGCTCAGCTTGAGAAATAGACTATTACACAAGCTCTAAGGTCCCAGGTGGACTGCTAGCGTGGTGGTATCGTTTGGCTGCTGCACAAATGTGCCTTGCTAATGGAGGAGAGATTTGCCTTCCAGTGAACGTAAGCTTTTTTTTGGGTATGAAGCCACCATCTGCTGCTAGGCTGAGGGTCCATGGGACTGCACTAGCCCAGTGGAGATGTCATTTGTGTAATCTATCTGCCCCGAGAACTATCCTCTTTCTAGTTCACAGAATAGCTTTTTTTCTTTTCTTTTTTTTTTTTTTTTTTTGAGACAGTCTCACTTTCTTGCCCTGGGTAGAGTGCCCTGGTGTCACAGCTCACAGCAACCTCAAACTCTTGGGCTTATGTGATTCTCTTGCCTCAGCCTACCAAGTTGATGGGACTACAGTTATATGCCACTATTTCAGGCTAACTTTCTATGTTTTTGTTGAGATGGGGTTTTGCTCTTCCTCAAGCTGGCCTTGAACTCCTGGCCTCAAGCAATCCTCCTGCCTTGGCCTCCCAGAATGCTAGGATTTCAGGAGTGAGCTGCGGGACCCAGCCTGATTTTGTACTTTACATCAAAAAGCCACACTGTATGTTTTTTTTCTTTCTTTCTTTCTTTCTTTTTTTGAGATAGAGTCTCAAGCTGTGACACTGGGTAGAGTGCCATGGTGTTGTCATAGGTCACAGCAACCTCCAACTCTGGGCTCAAGCCATCTCTTGCCTCAGTTTTTCTTTCTTTTTCTTTTTTTGAGATAGAGTCTCACTATGTTACCATGGCATCACAGCTCACAGAAACCTCCAACTCTTGGCCTTAAACAATTCTCTTGTCTCAGTCTCCCAAGTAGCTGGGACTACAGGTGCCCGCCACAATGCCTGGCTATTTTTTGTTGCAGTTGTCATTGTTTAGCTGGCCCGGGCTGGGTTTGCACCTGCCAGCCTTGGGGTATGTGGCTGGTGCCATTACCACTGTGCTACAGGCGCTATCGCCTCAGTGTTTCTCTTTTTAGTAGAGACAGGGTCTTGCTTTTTTTGCTGAGGCTGGTCTTGAACTCCTGAGCTCAAGCAATCCACCCGCCTGGGCTCCTCAGAGTGCTAGGATTATAGGTGTGAGACACCACGCCCAGCTGTATGTTTCTTTTGTATTTTATTTACCTTCTATAAGATTCAACCAGGTGGTTATCTGTAGTTCTTTGTCTAGGTTTATTCATTTTCTATTGCTGTATGTATTTCATTGCATGGTTCATCCTTCTGTGGCGGGAATTATTTTTTTTTGAGACAGAGCCTTAAACTGTCGCCCTGGGTAGAGTGCCATGGCATCACAGCTCACAGCAACCTCCAACTCCTGGGCTCAAGCAATTCTCCTGCCTCCCAAGTAGCTGGGACTACAGGCGCTTGCCACAACACCCGATTATTTTTTGGTTACAGTCATCATTGTTGTTTGGAGGGCCTGGGCTGGATTCAAACCTTCCAGCTCAGGTATATGTGGCTGGTGCCTTAGCTGCTTGAGCCACAGGCACCGAGCCCTATGGTGTGAAGAGCTGACATTACAGCATCCATATAAAAAAGAGGCCAAGCACCATTATCTGTACTAACATGATTTAGGTTTCTGTTTCTTTGAAAGTGCTAGGATTCTTATAAATCACATGGTAGTTGTGTACTGTTAGGTTGTCTGGAGACCTTCTGAGGACAGCCCGAGGCTCCTTCCGCATGTCACTGCATATATTTATCCTGGAAAGAGTTACAATAAATGAGACTTGATCAGACTTCTGTCTTGTCTCCATTCTTCGCATCCCTTGTCCCTTCTCATTCTCACCCCCTCCTCCAGGTAACCCTGATCGACTGACCCGTGGGTCGGGTCACTGTGGCTGGAATTTTATGTCATTTGCACTTGGGGGCTATTAAAATCAATGTAGACAGGAACATTTTGCCCTGTGTTCTGCTACCTATGTACACATAGATTTCCAATGAGTGGAACTGCTCAGTTACAGAGTTTTTGTGTCTTCAGCTTTAGTAGACAATGGTAATAGACAATTGTAGATAATTGTTCTCCAGAGTAACTGTAAGAATTTATTCTCCTGCTAGCAAGGCATTGTGTACATTAGGTGAGATCCCTCCAAGTACCCTCTCCATTTTCCCTCCCCCCTCCCCTCCCCTGCTGGACTATATTTGAGTTTTATCATTCATATGAATGTGTAAGTGATTATATATTGGTTTCATAACAGTATTGAGTACATTGGATATTTTTTTTTTGGAGACATAGTCCATTATGTCACCCTTGGTAGAGTGCTGTATCATCACAGCTCACAGCAACCTGAAACTCTTGGGCTTAAGTGATTCTCTGGCCTCAGCCTCCCAAGTAGCTGGGGCTACTACAGGTGCCCTCCACAACACCCAGATATTTTTTTGTTGTAATTGTTACTGTTATTTGGCAGGCAGGGGCTGGGTTCAAACCTGCCAGCCTCAGTGTATGTGGCTAGCCTCAGTTTATGTGGCAGACACCCTATCTGTTTATCTACAGGTGCTAAGCTTTTTTTTTTTTTTTTTTTTTTGAGACAAAGTTTCAGTATGTTGCCCTTGGTAGAGTGCTGTAGTGTCACAGCTAACAGTAACCTCAAACTCTTGGGCTTAAATGATTCTCTTGCCTCAGCCTCCCAAGCAGCTGGGTCTACAGGTGCCGGCCATGACACCCGGCTATTTATTTATTTTATTTATTTTTTTTAAGAGACAGAGTTTCACTTTGTCGCCCTTGGTAGAGTGCACAGCTCACAGCAACCTCCATCTTCTGGGCTTAGGCGATTCTCTTGCCTCTGCCTCCTGAGTAGCTGGGACTACAGGCACTGGCCATAACGCCTGGCTTTTTTTTTTTTTTTTTGCAGTTTGGGGCCGGGCTTGAACCTGCCACCCTTGGAATTGGTATGTGGGGCTGGCGCCCTACCCTCTGAGCCACAGGCACTGCCCCACCTGGCTATTTTTTAGAGATGGAGTCTCAATTTTGCTCAGGAGATCTCAAACTCCTGAACTCAAGCAATCCACCAGCCTCGGCCTCCCAAGTGCTGGGATTATAGGTGTAAGTCACATTGCTGGGCCTTTTTCACTTCTATTCTTGAGATACTTTCCTCAGAAGAATATGTTTCAGCTCCATCCAGGTAAACATAAAAGATGTAAAGACTCTTTTTATGGCTGCATAGTATCTCATAGTATACATATACCACAATTTGTTAATCCATTCATGGGTTGATAGGCATTTGGGCTGTTTCCATGACTTGGCAATTATGAATTAGGCTGCAATGAACACTCTGGTGCAAATGTCTTTGTTGTAAAATGATTCTTGTTCATCTGGGCAGATACCTAGTAATGATATTGCAGGATCAAATGGTAGGTCAACTTTTAGTTCTTTGAGAATTCTGCATACTGCCTTCCAAGAAGGACTTATTAGTTTGCAGTCCCACCAAAAGTGTAGAAGTGTTCCCTTCTCTCCATATCCATGCCAACATTTGCATTTTTGGGATTTCGTGATGTGGGCTAATCTTACTAGAGTTAAGTGATATCCCAAAGTGGTTATGATTTCTCTGAGGATTAAAGATGATGAGCATTTTTTGAGACAGAGCCTCAAGCTGTCGCCCTGGGTAGAGTGCTATGGCATCACAGCTCACAGAAACATCCAACTCCTGGGCTCAAGCGATTCTCCTGCCTCCACCTACCACAGGCTGGGACTACAGGCGCCTGCCACAGCACCCGGCTATTTTTTGGTTGCAGCCGTCATTGTTGTTTGGCGGGCCCAGGCTGAATTCCAACCCGCCAACTCAGGTGTATGTGGCTGGCGCCAAGCCAGCATTTTTCTTTTTTTGAGACAGAGTCTCACAATGTCGCCCTAGGTAGAGTGCCATGGTGTCACAGCTTACAGCAACCTCAAACTCTTGGGCTTAAGCAATTCTCTTGTCTCAGCCTCCCAAGTAGCCGGGACTATAGGCGGCCGCCACAATGCCTGGCCATTTTTTGTTGCAGTCGTTATTGTTATTTAGCAGGCCTGGGCCAGGTTCAAACTTGCCAGCCTCAGTGTATGTGGCCAGTGCCGTAACCAGGGAGCTATGGGTGCCGAGCCGATAAGCATTTTTCCATGTGTTTGTCGGCCATTCGCCTGTCATCTTCAGAAAGTTTCCATTCAAGTCTCTTGCCCACAAAGAAATGGGGTTTGTCCTTTTCTTATTAATTTTAATTCTCTGTAGATTCTAGTTATCAGACCTTTGTGAGAATTACAACCTGCAAAAATCTCCCATTCTGAAGACTGATTTTCTTACAGTTCCTTTAGCTGGGCAAAAGCTTTTTGGCTTGATCAGATCCCAGTAATACATTTTTGGTGTTCCTCAGTTCCCAAGGGGGCCCTCCTCATAAAATACTTTCTCAGGCCAATATCTTCAAGCGTTTTTCCTGCACTCTCTTCTAATATTTTTATAGTTTCATGTCTTAAATTTAAATCTTGTACCCCATGAGAATCAATGTTTGTTAGTGGTGAGAGGTGAGTGTTCAGTTTCATTCTTCTACAGGGTGCTAGCCAGTTGTCCTAGTATCATTTGTTAAATAGGGAATCTTTTCCCCAATGTATATTTTTGTTAGGCTTATCAAAGATCAAATGACGATATGTGGCTGGGTTCATCTCCAGATTCTCTGTTCTGTTCCATATATGTACATGTCTATTTTTGTGCCAGTATCATGCTGCTTTGATCATTATAGGTTTGTAGTATAACCTGAAGTCTAGTTTCCATTTTTTTCACTAATATGAAAAATGACGCTATGCATATTTTGGTACTTTTGATGCGTATGTGCACACATTTTTGCTGTATATATAAGTAATACTGATAAAGTTTACAGTATGTGTTTGTATATTAAACTTGTTCGAGATGTATTCATGAAATATATGGAGTCCAAAAAATGTGTACAAATTTTAAGAAAGGAAAAACCTATTGAAATTTTAATGCTTAAGTCACATTTGACTTCTGCAATTAAGCTGTAAGATACATATGCAAGATAACAAACATTGGTATATATTACATATATATTACATATTTTAATACAATTTTTTAAAAGTTTTTTCTTAAAATGTATATACTTTTTTTGTACCCTCTGTATTTATATACTTTTAATCTTTGAAAAAAATTAATATTGCTTGTTCTTATGTTCTTAAGTATATTTGCAGTAAAAGGCCATTTAGCTCCATTTTAGTACTTTTGACTTTTTTTAAGACAGTCTCACTATGTTGCCCTCAGTAGAGTGCCATGGCGTTACAGCTCACAGCAACTTCAAACTTTTGGGCTTAAGTGATGTGCTTGCCTCAGCCTCCCGAGTAGCTGGGACTACAGGTGCCTGCCACAACGCCCAGCTATTTTTTGGTTGCAGTTCTCATTTTTGTTTTAGCAGTCCAGGGCTGGGCTCGAACCCACCAGCCTTGGTGTATGTGGCTGGAACCCTACTCACTGAGGTACAGATGCCGAGCCGAGACCCTGTCTTTAAAAAACAGTCGGGCCTTGTGGTGGGTGCCTGTAGTCCCAGCTACTTAGGAGGCTGAGCCAAGAGAATGGCTTGAGCCCAAGAGTTTGAGGTTGCTTTAAGTTGTGAGGCCAGGGCACTCTATCCAGGGTCACAAAGTGAGACTCTGCCTCAAGAATAAATAAATAAAAAATAAATAAAATAAAATAAAATAAAATTTCTTATCCATTTAAAAAATTAAGATCCTTCCTGGCTCAGTGCCTATAGTTCAGTGGTTAGGGTGCCAGCCACATGCACTAGGGCTAGTGGGTTTGAACCCAGCCTGGGACCTGCTAAACAACAATGAAAACAACAATAAAAAGATAGTCAGGTATTGTAGGGGGCACCTGTAGTCCCAGCTAGTTGGGAGGCTGAGGCAAGAGAATTGCTTAAGCCTAAGAATTTGAGGTTGCTGTGAGCTGTGATGCCATAGTACTTTACTGAGGGTGACAAAGTGAGACTCTGTCTCAAAAAAAAGAAAAAAAAAATTAAGATCCTCCTATTCCATTTAAAAGCTTCTAATAAACTGGAAGTTATACATACTGATTCACTTATTATAGTGATTATCTAGAAATTTTAACATGCATATTTAGTTCAACAAATCACACACAATATATTTAGCCTTCTCTTACACAATTCAGAGTCTTACAACTACTTTAATCACCCACTTATAATAGTACATGTAAAATTACCAAAGAATATAATTTATACATTATTACTATTATTTTAGACAATCAGTACTGTTTAGATTTACCACATGTTTACAATTTTATTCATTATTTCTTCTTGCATTTTGGATATTCTTTATGACATTACTGTATTTTTTCCAGACAAACATTTTTTGGCATTTCTTTTAGTGAACATCTATTGGTAATAAATTCTCTTATGTTTTAAAATCTGAATTTTAACTGATCTTTTAAATTAAATCATAGCTGTGTACATTAATGCAATCATGCTTAACTGAGTTATTTTCTATGTCCAACTCATTTTTTAAAATTTCAAATTAACATGAGGGTACAAGTGATTAGGTTGTAGTGTTTGTGTTTGTTAGGTGATGTCCCTGCTGCAGTTGTGCACCTCACCAGGAGCTGTGCTCTATACCACTACCTTGTCCCCACTAAGTGAGAGCATGCCAATCCCTCTCCTACCTCCACCCAACTTGAATGAAATTGAGTTTTTCTCTCGTGTGGGCATGTACTAGTTCATCTACTGGTTTCACATCACCATTGAATTCATTGGATACTTGCTTTTCTATTCTTGTGATACTTTATTGATTTTTCAAATTTTATACTATTTATCAAAAAATGTTTTTTACTCTTCTTCTAATATGTAGTTTCAGTGGGTATAGGACTGGGGGTTTATGGCAACCTCATAACATTTTGAAGATATATTCCAATATTTTCTGGCTTACACTATGACTGTTGAAAGGTCAGCTGTCAGCCAAAATCTCTCTTCTTTGAAGATTAATCAGCTCAGCGCTCAAGCGGCTAAGGCGCCAGCCACATACACCTGAGCTGGCGGGTTCGAATCCAGCCTGGGCCAGCCAAAAAACAACAGTGACGGCTGCAACCAAAAAATAGCCAGGCACCTGTAGTCCCAGCTACTTGGGAGGCAAGAGAATCACTTAAGTCCAGAAGTTGGAGGTTGCTGTGAGCTGTGATGCCATGGCATTCTACTCAGGGGACAGCTTAAAAAAAAAAAAAAAAAGATTAATCCATCTTTTTTTGCTGCCTAATTTTAAGATTTCCCTCTTTCTCTGGTGTCCTGAACTTTAACTATGTGTGCATTTCATTTTATACCTCTCAGCGGATCTTTTCGTCTTCCAAAATTTAGAGTATTTATCATTAATTCTGGAAAATGGTCAGCCACTATTTCTTTAAATATTGCCTTTCTTCCATTCTATTATCTTCTTCTTAGTAGGAGGAGAACTCTAATTAGACACTTTTTTTTTTTTTTTTTTGAGACAGAGTTTATGTCGCCCTCTGGAGACTGCAGTGGAGAACGCTGTGGCGTCACAGCTCACAGCAACCTCAAACTCTTGGGCTTAAGTGATTCCCCTGCCTCAGCTTCCCAGGTAGCTGGGACTACAGGCGCCTGCCACAATACTCAGCTTTTTCTTGCTGTTGTAGTTGTCATTGTTGTTTGGCAGGCCCAGCTGGGTTCGAACCCGCCAGCCCCAGTGTATGTGGCTGGCGCCCTAACCACTGAGCTGTGGGTGCTGAATCCTGGCTGTTTTTTTGTTGCAGTTGTCATTGTTGTTTAGCAGGCCCGGGACAGGTTCAAACACGCCTGCCTTGGTGTATGTGGCCAGCACTCTAACCACTGAGCTACAGATGCCGAGCCTCTAATTAGACATTTTTTGAACACTTTCATGTTCTGGAGTTCTTTTCTTCCTCTTGTTCTCCTCATCCTTCTTCTTCTTCATTCAATTAATTAATTAACTTTTTGTGATATTCTATCATTAAAATTTACTTTAGGTCAGATTCTTTGGAGCCTTACCTGGAGGATTCTTTTGCTTTTACCAGCTGCCTGGGAGAACTAAAGTGACCCCTTTTATAATTTCCAGCTTGGGTTTTTTGGGTCATACAAGTAATGTGAAATTCTAGCTTTTTATAATATGCTTGCAAACTTGTTTAGGAATTCTTAGAGGAGAGTTTCCTTTTTCTTTTTTTCAACTCCTTCCATAGTTAAGGTGGAAACAGTCAGGTATCCTTACCCTTTCCCTCTGGAGGCCAGGTTTTTTTCTTGTTCTCCCAATGAGGATGTGACCTTCAGAGTCCATAGTTTTGGGGAGGTTGTCAATATGATATATAGGCAATATGCCAGGGGCATCCCTACAGATGACTTATTTAGTCTAGGTGAGGTCACAGATGGCTTCCTAAAAGGACACTTAAGCTGAATTTAGGCTTACTGAAAAATGAGTAGTGGGATTCTGGCATGCAATAGGCATAATTAATTACACTGTGTTCCCCACAAGACAGGAATCATATCTATGCATTCACTGCTGTGTCTCCAGCACCTAGCACAGTACCTGGCATATAGTAAGTACTTAATAAATATTTTTTGGCATATAAATTAGTATCAAAGCATTTCTAGGTGGAAAAAACAATACACATAAACAAGAAGAAACAACAGTAAAATCTTATTAAAAAGCAAAAGATTTGGTTAAACTATGGGCTATTTATTTTTTCAACAAATGTTTTTACAATGCTTGTTTTTGGCAAGAGACATTGCCATACTACAACAGGAAAAAGAAAGACACATGCATAACTATAATATTTCTCTTTTGTATACACAGATTGGCTTTTCAGTTACAAGGAATATCTAAAATAGGGGTTACCAGGAATATCTAAAATATCTAAAATAGGGAATATCTAAAATAAGCCTTCATGTTTCATTGCTTCTCTGATGATCTTGGGAATTGGGAAACCATCAAATGCTTCTACAAATTATTATATATTTGTCTTTAGTGGAAAGGAGGAGTCAGGTATAAATGTTTGATAAAAGTATAGTTGTAGTTAGATTGCAATCTGCAAACATTTGAGTTGTCAGTTTGCCCCAGAAGGTGTGGTCCAAATGCAAGATGCCTGAGAAGGGGTCTGGTTGGTCACATAATAGGAAGGCCCAAAAGCCTGAGTCTGTTTTTTTTATTTTTGTAGAGACAGAGTTTCACATTGTCGCCCTCAGTAGAGTGCCATGGTGTCACACAGCTCACAGCAACCTTTATCTCCTGGGCTTAGGTGATTCTCTTGCCTCAGCCTCCCAAGTAGCTGGGACTACAGGCACCCCCCACAACTCCCAGCTATTTTTTTGTTGCAATTTGTCTGCAGACGGGTTTGAACCCACCACCCTCGGTATATGGGGCCGGTGCCCTACTTACTGAGCCACAGGTGCCGCCCCAAGCCTGAGACTATTAAGGAAGAGGGAGAGAATGCAGAATGTTGAAAGCCGCCTTCCTGAATTTCTGGTTAAAGGAACAGCAGAAGGTTCATGTTTTGTGAAGGTCATAATCTCACTGAGTCTTTGAGAACTTTTTTCTTTCCCCTATAAGGACATAGGGAAAGGGAAGAGGAGGAATGGGATAACTATTCTTTGTTATTTATTTATTTCTAAGAGTTTAAAAGTTCTGATTGTGAAAGAAATATCTAGTTGACTACAGAAATTTAACAAAGAAGCCAGAACAAATTAGTCTTATAGCTGATGCTCACATTGGCTTACACTATTGTTGTACACTGAACTCCAAGTTATCAAGCCAAAAATGTTGACTTGGCAAAGATGAGAGTTACTGTCAATTGTTCCAGCTCCCCAAACTGGATTTGACTGGCACCAGTGCTGTGTGAGTAAATCAGAAGCTGAAATGCACATTGTGTTAATTTTGGTTTTGTTCCAAAAAATTCTATTCCAGAGATAATGTAAGATGAAACTTATTCAGGGCAGAGATCATGATTATATCCCCTAGCAAAGTGCCTGACCCATAGTAGTTGCTCAAGAAATATAGTATGTTGAATAAATCATGGACAAAAAGGTTACTTTGGGTTGCTAAGATCAGAACAGTATTTGCCATTATTTTGGAGGTTGGCGTGGGATTTGTACACCCTGAAACAGTTTCTTCTCTTTGCAGCTAGTAATATCTTTCTGTTTATGAAGCACACACATTCTTGCACACTGGCACAATGGTCCTGGGCAAAGTGGCCCAGACAGACTTCCACTGCATTCCTCAGAAGAGCCAGCAATATAACTCTCTAATGGTGAGTTGCTTCTCCTTTATCAGAAGATTTAATTTCATGGGTTTTTAGTCATTTCTTTCTTCCTCGTAGACGAGGGTAACTTAAGAAAGAGAAAACTAGGTGAATTTGATTGAATTTGTTAGCATTTTACTGTACTGTGATAATGATAATCAAAGAAGTTACAGTCATTTCCCTATGTAGTAGTTCTTCCCCTGCACATAAAACTGCATATATTTTCCCATCCTGATCTACAGTCATATCTTATTCTATAAGTGGCTGTACACATGCTCCTAATTAGGGAAAATGTATGCTTGTATTTATTGTAACTCACAAGATTCATAAGATTTCTTTTTTTTTTTTGAGACATTATGTCACCCTTGGTAGAGTGCTGTTGCATCACAGCTCACAGCAACCTCAAAGTCTTAGGGGAAGCGGTGTTTTTAGTGGTTCTTTGTTTTCAATTAAAAACAAATAGACAAGTATTTGGCAACTTCTGCCAGGAAAGGTATGAGCCACCACACCTGGCCTTTTTTTTTTTTTTTGAGACAGTTTCATTATGTTGTCCTCAGTAGAGTGCTGAAGCGTCATAGCTCACAGCAACCTCTAACTCTTGGGCTTAAGTGAGTCTCTTGCCTCAGCCTCTCAAGTTCCTGCGACTGCAAGTGCCTGGAACAATGCCTGGCTATTTTTTTTGTTGTAGTTGTTGTTGTTGGCAGGCCCAGGCTGGGCTCAAACCTACCAGCCCCAGTCCATATGGCTGTGCCCCAGCTGCTGAGCTATAGGCACCAAGTCTCCAGATTCTTCTTTAGGCCTTTAAAATTAGCATAGAAAAGGTGAATGAAAAATTATAGTATATGGCTTACAAAGTACTTTTATGGATAAAATTCAGTTAAGTATTGGTTTTCCAATTTTATTAATGGGGTGTCTAAGGTACAATTAGATTAAGTAATTTGATCAGAGTCAAGGTTAGTAATTGGTTACTCAAATGCAAATGCAGGTTTGAATTATTCCAAGTTCAATATCAGTAAATATTAAATGTTTGTTGTATCTATTTTACTTTTTAAGTATTGAAATTAATGAGGATAGAATATATCTTTTTGGCTCTTACTGGCTAATATGGCTCCAGTTTCTTCTTAACATTGTATTAAAAGAGATTATGGCAACCTTAACAAACCTTAATCCATATCCTAGCCTTGGTCATGGAGGAGATCACTTAGGGTAAAGAGGACACTTGGTTAATGAACGTTTCCTTGTGATGGCACAAGAGATGGGCTCAACATTCTGCTGAATTCAATCAAATGAATATAAAGGAAAGAAACAGCCATGGAATTCTCTGTGAATAATGAGGACCTTATTAGTCATCTGTAAGGAGACAGAACTACTTCTTGACTTCAAGTTTCATCTCAGTGATACTGGTAACCTTGAGGAGGCAGATATGCTGAGGTCCTCCCTGCATCTAGAACATGGGTCTAGGTTACAACAAATATATATTCTTTCTAAAGTAATATGACTCATAACCTTTCTTTTGAGGGGCATAAAACCTCTGTTCAGATAAGTTAGATATTTCTTGTCTTAAAAGTCATTTTGCAGGGCAGCACCCATAGCTCAGCGGGTAGGGTGCCAGCCACATACACGGAGACTGGTGGGTTTGAACCTGGCCTGAGCCAGCTAAAACAATAGTGACAACTGCAACAAAAAAAAATAGCTGGGCATTGTGGCAGGCACCTGTAGTCCCAGCTACTTGGGAGGCTGAGGCAAGAAAATCACTTGAGCCCAAGAGTTTGAGGTTGCTGGGAGCTGTGATGCCACAGCACTCTACCCAGGGCAACCGCTTGAGACTCTGTCTCAAAAACAAAACAAAACAAAACAAAAGAAAACAGTCATTTTGCAAAGAAATGACTAAAAACTTACCTCATGTAATAGTTTTCCTGGCATGGACTCACCTCCAGAGGTACGTGAGTAACAGGGTAACAAGTATGAATGTTACAAGATGTTCTTTGTTGTGGGGGACTGTCCTGAGGAGTGTAAGATGTTTACCAGTATCCTGGACCTCTATCCACTAGGCAATAGCATCTTTCCAATTTTGACAACCAAAAAATTCTCCAGACATTACCCCCCAAATTATCCAGTTGAAAACTATTGTTGAAGCATGAAGATATTATTTAAAAAAAAAAAAAAAAAGGAATGGCCCCATTCCCCTCAAAAAACTCAAGAAAGTGAGTTCTGAGAGGGACTCACTCTAGAAATTTCAGAAGATTTAGACAAAAGCAGATATATAATTCTAAATACTCATAGTTATATAGTTACAAAAGGTCAAGTGAAAATTATTGAGGAGGATTTCTCTGGAAGACTGCGGGTGGGGTGCTATAATTCTTAGTACAGGTGCCTGCTTGCCTTTTATCTTGAGTCACGTGAAAAGGGCCTTCAGTGGAACTACTCAGAGTGCTTGAGATGTGTCTCTTGTAGTTAGAGGTGCATAGTAGATCTGGGTTAGGGCTGGTGGCTGTTTGGCAACACAGCAGAGGAATGTTAAATCTGCACTGGGATTAGCCCATACTTCCAAGTTTGTTTGGACAAGTAATGCATGAGAGCGTCCTGTGGACCAGGTATGAGCCATTCAGAGCTGCCACTCGTCTAACATAGCAGCACCATCAGGAAAAAAAAAAGCTCTGCTTCATCTAGATACTTCCCTTGCACTTACTGGAAACTAGTCACATTAGTTTGAAAAAAAACACTTTACTGCCACCTGCTGGAAAACTATCAAAATAAATCCACAAATCTACAGAGAGAATGATGTGAACAGCATCCTGCAGGGGTTCTCAAACTGCGGTCCTGGGGCCACATGAGGCAGTGTGATTGTATTTGTTCCCGTTTTGTTTTTTTACTTCAAAATAAGATATGTGCAGTGTGCATAGGAGTTTGTTCATACTTTTTTTTTTTTTTAACTATAGTTCGGCCCTCCGATGGTCTGAGGGACAGTGAATTGGCCCCCTGTTTAAAAAGTTTGAGGACCCTTGCCTAGGGTATGGAGTGCACCACCTGCTGTAATACAATAGCAGACTGCAAAACAACCAGCATCAAACAACCAGAGATCCCCTCTGACAGGGCCTCTACAGAGATGAGCAGGCTTCAGTATAAAAGTAGGTGTAGGTGGACCACAAGATTCTTAGGGGTTGAAACAGCAAGTCAAGAACTGCCAGGTTACAGTGCTTTTTTGCTTAGACCTAGGGAATTATGGGTGGGAAGCCAACAGAGAACAAGGATGGTGGTGGGCGCTGAGGTAACCACAAAAGTTAATTATGAGAATAAAAAGTCAGTTTTAAACATCTACCAAACCCAGGGAGTCATAAACCATCACATGAAATTAATGAACCTTCCTGCTCCCCTCCCACCCCACTTTGACTCTGGTTAATAGGCTGGGGGAGGAGAAAGACTATGTTTCTCCTCTTTCAAGCAAGCAGTGAGACACCTATTCCCAGCTGGAAAGAAGGAAAAGTTTCACTCTTTGTGACTCAGTAACTATATGACTCTATTTTCAAGGGGGTCACAGAACCCCTTGGAACTCAAGGAAACTGCCTTAGTTTTTGACTAAGTACACGACAGATCCATTTCCACTGCACAGGTTGAAAGGATGGAGAAAGATAAAAATAAAGTTTTTCTTTTAAAAATTATACCCCTGTGTGCCCTCCCTGTTGACCATACTAGTTTCATATTATCAAGTAAGATTCAGAAAATATGTCTTTTAAGGACATGGTCTTGAGTTTTTCTGGGGGAAAATGGTCACTAAGTCAGCTCATTTGTTTTTTGAGAGCCCATACTGGGAATAGGGCACAAAAATGCAAGGAAGTCCCTGCCCTTTGGGAGCTTACATCTTGGGTTTCATACTTGGAGCAAGTTTCTATAACAGTCTGTTACGTCAACAAGAGCCTGTGTTGCATAGGTGGGACAAGTTCAGGAGGGTTTTCGACTCTCTTAGGATTTACTCTTATATTTTTACTCACTTATAATTAAGCCTTGGAAGCAACCATATTGTCTCTGTTCTCCACGCATGGAATCACAAGTAAAGCTTCCATTTAAGATGTCTGAAGAGAGATGCAAGGCTAAATGAATAGGCTGCATCTTAATTGGGCTGCTATGAAACCAGACTCTGGTCCTCGGTTTGGCAGACTTGGAAACTTATTTTTCACCCAAGTTTAATCAGGCTCTGGGAAATTAATTCAGATAAAATAATTTCATAATTCAACCTAATAAACAGAAGTTGATTCATAAACCATGATTTGAAATTTTTAATTGACAAAGACTGTATGTACTAATCCCAGTTGTGTGCCTCGGACTATTGCTTATTATTGGGCATGTAAATTTGAGACCCCTTGAGTTGTAGAAAGGCTACTTGTTGAGTTTGGAATTAGAACACAGGCTTTTTGTATGTTCTTAAGGGATAGCCAGAATTAAGTTTGCTAGGATATAAACTCCATGAAGGCAAGATCTTATTTGTTAATGTAGAACGTAGTAAGCACTCAAGAAGTATTGGTTGAGTATGTGAATATAAATTAAGATTTTAACTGTCCTGATAACGGGTATTGGTCTTGGTTATTAGAATGAATCACCTAATCCTGGATAGAGTGGGAGCGGAGCTCTTCCAGACATTCTTATTCAGATTCTGCTGGTTTTAGACTCTTTGTGGACCCCACCCTTCTGTTATGACAGCATCAACTGGGCATGTGATACTTAGGTTGCAGAGGATTTAGTCTCTCTGATGAAATTTGGGAGCCCCTTGGCCTCTGTAACACTTTTACAGATCATCTCATAGGGTGACTTTTTATTTATTTATTTTTAATCTTGTCCCAAGTTCTATGAAGCGTCTTGTTTTACATTTTCAGGGTTACTGACTTCCAGCTCAGGCAGGTAGGGGACAGATGAACTGTGGCGGTTCATATTTTTACAGACAACCAGAGTTCTTTGTGCAGGTGTTCATCTACCCGCTATCCAGGAGTCCAAAGGCAGAAAACGGCGTTTTACTTAATAGAAGCTCTCAAAGCCCTTAATAGACTAAAGCAAATAAGAGATTGGCTGAATATTCATACCTTTGTGAGGCCAAGGGAGCTGCAGGGTTGGTCTGGGTGGCTATGCAACCAAGTAGACCCCTAGGTTCAAAGAGTTCCTCATTCGTTCTGCCCCCTTTCAGCTCTGACTCCGCAGCTCCAGTTTAATACATGAAGCTCCTTGAGAGCCAGCAGCCTATCGCTTTCACATTCCTAGAGCCTTTGGGCACCAAAGCATCAGTGTTCTGTCTGGAGTCTAGCTCAGATCCTTAAGGTGAAAGGGGAAGCGTGGGGGGCGAGTAAGGCGCAGGTGCAGCCCGGAGGGTCCCATATCTAACACACAACTCTGGGACTGGGAACGTGAATCACTGCCTAGGCTTGCCCCAGGGTTTTCTGTTGAGTCCTCTGTGCCCTTCACTTGGATATAAGTATCCTAGTCTTCTCTGAAGGAGGGCAAGGCCGCCTCCGCAGAGACCAGAAACCCCCTCAGTCTTCCGGATTTTCCCTTCATATGTCCCATCGCCCGTTTCTTTCTCCTTCCTAACCTCCCTCAACCTAGACCCCCTCAGGCCCACGCCTGGCTTCTTGCGCTCAAGGTAGAAGCCCAAATTTGGGGTGGGCCGGGGCACAACGGTTAGCAAACCAACTAACTTTAAGGCTGCGGCCGCCCCTCCCCCCACGACCGCCGGGCCCGCCCCTCCCACGCACGTCACGTCCGGTCCGGCCCCCGCCCGCCGCCCGCCCTCCGCCCTCAGTCCTCCACTCTCCTCCCGCTCGCCGTTAGGGAGGTTCTGCGCTTCAGCTGCTCCCTTCGTCGCCGCTCCCGCCTCCCTTTCCGCGTCTCCGCCACCGCCATCGCCGGGGGGATCCGAGGGTCGCTTACCGGGCTGGCCCCGCGCCATAGCCATCGCGTCAGCCTCCCGCCAGCAGCCGCCACAGGAAGAGGCTCCCGGGCCGCGGAGCCACTTGGGGCCTCAGTTCTCATCCTCTTGCCGTCGCCGCGGGTCCTGGAGAAGTGGCCGCGGCTGGGGAACGGGGCTTCGCGGTTCCAACGGTAGGTGAAAGGGCGGGTACCCGCATTTGCGCATGCGCGGGCCGAGGGTGGACGCGGCCCTCCCCCTGCTGCTTCCCAGCAGCGTAGTGTCCCACCGGCTCTGACTCCCGAGCGTGGTGTTTAGGGGTGCCGGAGACTCGGGGTAGTGCCTAGAAGGTGGGGCATTCTGTAGAGAGGGCCCCTTTCTGCTAGAGAAAGCGGACCACGGAGCCTTGCCCCAGGCTGCCGGGGGGTGTGGCAGGCTTCTGTTTGCAGTCGCTGCGGTGCGCGTGAGCGGGTATGCCACCTCACCTCCCAGCCCTCCCAAAGTAGATGGCACGATAGCCGTGTTGGTTAGCTACCCTTCCCTGTCCACTGGTCCTGCGACTCCTCCCCACCCACTTCCTTCAGGCTGGGCAGTGAAGTTGATGTAGAAGAAAAAGGAGAGTGGTTTAATCCTGATCTCAGCTGCGCCCCTTTTTAAGGTCACGTGAGATGAGTGGTAGCTGACTTCCTTAAAATCACTCAGCAAATATGGCCAAAATTGGGCTGTTGCACTGGGGCCTTGCACTCTACATAGGCAAGACGAGAGTGGGCACTTTATACGGCATTAAGTTTCAGATGGGACGCCTCATTCCTTAGATAAGGTTATGGGAACTTGAATCAGCGCGCTGGCCCAGTGGAAATTGTTAAGCTGGTTTTGTTTGTAATTAAAACCAAAGAGCCTTGTAGAAAGACAGTGTATTGTTTCATTTGAGTCCTCATTATGCGGTCTAAACGGTAATATAAGTTAGGCATTTGCCTTTCAAGAAACTGATAATCTAAAAATGGCAGCTGGAGTCACAGTAATGCAGACTGTAAACGTTAAATAAATGGGGTGCAATGTTTATAGAGGCAGACATTAAAGGATAGTTTTGAATTATTTGTCTTTCTGTGGCTGAGTTAATGTATAGCAGCTCTCCTTTTGGTAATCTTGAAATTCTTCTTGGCCAGGGTTTCTCACAGGGTATTATGTACTTAGTACTTGTTTAATGAGATTGGATGAACTGTGCATTAGAGTGCTTTGTTTAAAATTGGAGTCGTATTTTCTCTAATTTAGTTTTGTTACCAATTGGGCATCTGTGTCACACGGTTTTAGTCCTTGGAAGATGTAAAAGGGCATTTCACACTGGCATAAAGTTCTTCATTGGGTGAAGTAAATGGTACAGTGTATTTTTTATTAGAATGTCATTTTAGGACAAAATAGCTGAAATGAATATAGTGACATGTCAGTATTTCTCCATCAATAACATAACTAGGGCGGCGCCTGTGGCTCAGTGAGTAGGGTGCCGGCTCCACGGAGAGTGCTGGGTTCAAACCCAGCCCCTGCCAAACTGCAACAAAAAATAGGCAGGTGTTGTGGTGGTCTGCCTGTGCCAGGCTACTCTGGAGGCTGAGGCAAGAGAATCGCCTAAGCCCAAGAGCTGGAGGTTGCTGTGACACCATGGCACTCTACGGAGGGTGACAAAGTAAGACTCTGTCTCTAAAAAAAATAAAAAATAAAAAATTGTATTATCATTTATGCATAATCCAATTTACCTGTGCATCACTGTACACTAAATTTAGGACCATTAGAGTATAAATTTTAGTTTAGTTTTTTTTTTTTTTAAGAATTGTGGTAAAATGTACATGATACCATTTTAACCGTTAACATTTTAAAAATATATTTTCATTGTAGTAAAATGTATACACAACATAGAATTTACCATTTTAAACATTTTTAAGTATACAGTTCAGTGGCATTAAGTACATTCACAGTGTTGTGCAACTATTACCACTCTCCATTTCTAGAACTCTTATTATCTCAAACAAACGCTTACTCATTAGACAATAAGTCTTTTCCCCCACTCTACCAACCCTAATAACGTTTATTCTACTTTCTGTCTTTACGAATTTGGCTAGTCTTGTTTCCTCATAGGTAGAATCATACAGCATTATTCTTTGTGTGGCTTCACTCAGTGTAATGTTTTCAAAGTTCATCCATGTTTTAATGTGTATCAGAATTTTCTTTTTAAGGCTGAAAAATATTTCACTGTATGTGTATACATCTGTTGATGAATATTTGGGTTTCTATCTTTTTTGTTATAGTAAATAATGCTGCCACAGGCATGAATGTACAAATATCTTTTCAAGTCTCTGCTTTCAGTTCTTATGGTTTTGCTGACCATATAGTAATTTTATGTTTAATTTTTTGAGGAACCATCATACCATTTTCCACAGCAGCTGCTCCATTTTATTTCTTTTCTTTTTTTTTTGAGAGACAGTGCCCTGGTATCAGCCTAGCTCACAGCAACTTCAAACTCCTGGGGCTCAAGAGATCCTCCTGTCTCAGCCTCCAGTGTATCTGGGACTACAGGTGCCTGCCAATTTTCTCTATTTTTAGTAGAGATTTTTACTCCAGCTCAGGCTGGTCTCAAACTCCTGAGTTCAAGGGATCTGTCAGCTCTGTAATTCCCAGAATGCTAGAATTATAGGCATGAGCCACCACGGCTGACCTGCCATTTTACATTTCATCCAGCTATGCCCAAGGGTTCTAATTTTTCCACATGCTTGCCTACAATTATTTTGTACTTTGTTGGTTGACTTGTTTGGTAATAGCCATTCTAATGGGTATGAATTGGTATCTCAATGTGTTTTTGATTTGCATTTCCCTAGAGGTTAATGATAGGCATCTTTTCATGTGCTTATTAAACTTTTGTATATCTTATTTGGGAAAAAACCTCTTCTAGTCTGTTTCTCATTTTGAATTAATCTTTTTTCTGAAAATGAATGAAATACTGATTTTTGATAGAAATAGTAAATTTGCTTTACAGATGGATAAAGTCATTATATAAGAAGAATTTAAGACCAATTTAATTTAACAGAATTTATTTTGTTATTTTTTGAGACAGTCTCATTTTGTTACCCTTTGTAGAGTGCTATGATGTCATACCTCACAGCAACCTCAAACTTTGGGGCTCAAGTGATCCTCATGTTTCAGCCTCCCGGGTATCTAGGACTATAGACACCTGCCACAATGCTCTCTCTCTCTTTTTTTTTTTTTTTGAGATGGAGTCTCACTTTTTTGCCCCAGGTAGAGTGCCGTGGCTCTTGGCTCAGAGTGACCTCAGACTCCTGGGCTCAAGCGATTCTCTTGCTTCAGCCTCCCAAGTAGCTGGGACTACAGGTACCCGCCACGACTCCTGGCAATTTTTTAGAAACCAGGTCTCACTCTTGCTCAGGCTGGTCTCCAACCTGTGAACTTAGGCAGTCTACCTGCCTCGGCCTCCCAGGTCCTGGGAGTACAGGTGTGAGCCCCTGTGCTCAGTTCTAATGCATGGCTATTTTTAGAGGTGAGGTCTCCCTCTGGCTCAGTCTGGTGTGGAACCTGTGAGCTCAGGCAATCCACGTGCCTTGGCTTCCCAGAGTGCTAGGATTATAGGTGCGCAGCCTATGAGAAATATTTATTTTGAGTCGGAGCCTCAAGTTGTCACCCTGGGTAGAGTGTTGTGGCATCACAGTTCACAGCAACCTCCAACACTTGGGTTTAAGTGATTTTCTTGCCCCAGCCTCTCAAGTAGCTGGGACTACAAGCGCCCACCTCAGCGGCCGGCTGTTTTTTGGTTGTAGTTGTCGTTGTTTGGTGGGCCCGGGCTGGATTCGAACCCACCAGCTCTGGTATATGTGGCTGGTGCCTTAGCTGTTTGAGCTACAGGCGCTGAGCCTATGAGAAACATTTAGACTGAAGATAAAACAGGTAAGGAGGGCGGTGCCTGTGGCTCAGAGGAGCAGGGCGCCGGCCCCATATATCAGAGGTGGTGGGTTCAAACCCAGCCCCGACCAAAAACTGCAAAAAAAAAAAAAAAAAAAACAGGTAAGAAGGCAGATTTAGGCTAAATTGAATTTAACACAATGAAGAGGCTAATTTTATATTTGAAAAAAATTTTCACTTATTTAGTAGGTGTATATTTAGGTCTCAACCAGATGTAAATCAGTACTAAGAACTTATTTCTACCATATCTGTGTTAGAAAGGTGTACCCATTAAATGAAGGTCATATTTTCATCAGTGAATAAATTTTTCTGACAGAACTTTCCTTTATTAAGTGTTTTGAAACATGAAGAGGGGGGTGTTCATTGGTAGAGATCAAAGAAGTATGGTATGGGGAAGCTGAGGTAGGTGGATTGCCTAAGCTCACAGGTTCGAGACTAAGGTGGGCCAGATCTAGACCTCACCTCTAAAAATAGTCAGGCATTGTGGCAGGCGCCTATAGTCTCAGCTACTTGGGAGGCTGAGGCTAGAGAATTGCTTGAGCCCAAGAGTTTGAGGTTGCTATGAGCTATGATGCCACGGCTCTACCGAGGGCAACAAAGTGAGATTCTGTCTCAAAAAAGAGAAGAGTCGTCTGTTGTACATTGGTACTTGATCTCTGTCAGTGTTCTCAAGCTTGAGAGGCCCCAACAGAGACAGTAGGTTAATATGTACATAGTCAGCTTTGATTGGAAATGGAAATAATGAAGGATATTTGGAATGTAATGAAATAAAGATTGTTTTAATGTACCAAGTCATTTCACATGGTACACTAAAAAGTAATAATGGGATTACAAGAGTAACACATTATCAGTTAATTTATTCATCAGGTATTTATTTAGCTCTCAAGTGCCAGAGATACACTGAGGAACAAAACCCAAGCAGTCGTGTGATTGATGGTTTTATAATTATGTAAATTTAGTAGAAGTTATTGAACACTTGAAACTCAGAAATTTTATAGTATGTAAACAATACCTTAACTACCTGTTTCAAAAAATAAAACCCACTAGTGGACTTGACAGTACTTACTCTGTTGGTAGAAACAGCCATTAAACACATAAATAAATAAAATTTGTGAAGAATGTTTTGGGGGCTCGGTGCCCATAGCTCAGTGGTTAGGGTGTCGAACACATACAACTGGAGCTGGCAGGTTCAAACCTGGCCTGGGCCTGCTAAACAATGACAACTGCAGCAAGAAAATAGCCAGGCATTGTGGCAGCCATCTGTAGTCCCATCTAGTTGGGAGGCTGAGGCAAGAGAATAGCTTAAGCCCAAGAGGTTGCTGTGAGCTATAATGCAATGGTGCTCTACCGAGAGCGACACAATAAGACTCTTGTCTCCAAAAAAAAAAAAATCTTTTGGGGCTAGGGAATGGTATGTCCTGAGAGAAATTTGTAGGTGAGACTGTGAGGTTGAGTGAGTTGGAGATAGCCTCTCCATAGACTTGAGAACTGATGATGGGAAGGGGGAACCAGCATGTATAGATGTGGTAGACTGACAAGATAATGTAATGATAATGAGATTTCTACTAGAGAAGGAAGTACTGCAAATCTTTTATATCAGGTTATTGTCTAGCTCCTAGTGTATATTTTCTTTTCTATACATATGCTGTATAAAGATTTTTGTTTCTTTGGTTTTAAACAATTTTATCGAAATGTATGCCAAGTTTTTATTATTGCCGTATTCAGGAATAGAATAGGAATAGAATAGAAAACGTTCAGTTTGCCTAGCCTCAAAATCCTTTCTCTGGGCTGGGTACAGGGGCTCATGCCTGTAATCCTAGCGCTCTAGGAGGCTGAGGTGGGCGAATAGCTTGAGCTCCAGCCTGAGCAAAAGTGAGACCCTGTCTCTACTAAAAATAGAAAAACTGAGGCAGGAGGATCACTTGATCCCACGAGTTGGAGGTTCCTGTGAGCTATGGCGTGACGGCATTCTACCTAGGGTGACAGCTTGAGACTCTGTCTCAAAATATAAAAGAAAATTATTTCTCTGCTTTTGCTTTTGGGAGTCAAACTGCTGCTCTTTACTTTTTTTTTTTTTTTTTTTGAGACAGAGTCTCACTTTGTCGCCCTCAGTAGAGTGCTATAGCATCACAGCTCACAGCAACCTCAAATTCTTGGGCTTAAGCGATTCTCTTTTCTCAGCCTCCCAAGTAGCTGGGACTATAGGCGCCTGCCACAGTGCCTGGCTATTTTTTGTTGCAGTTGCCAATGTTTAGCTGGCCCAGACCGGGTTCGAACCCATCAGCGTTGGTGCATGTGGCCACCCCCATAAGCACTTGTGCTACGGGCCCCGAGCCTACTGCTCTTTACTTTGAAAAGACATGGTTTCATGTCTTGCACTTGTAATCCAACATTTCAGTAGGCTGAGTGGGAGGATCACTTGAGGTCTGGAGTTTGAGAACAGCCTGGAAAATGTAATGAGACCTTGTCTCTACAAAAAGTAAAAAATAATTAGCTGAGTCTTGGTGATGCCTGCTGGTAGTCCTAGCTACTCTGGAGGCTGAGATAGAATAGCTTGAGCCTGGAGTTGGAGGTTACAGTGAGCTGTGAGTGTAACGCTGCACTCCAGCCTGGGTGACAGAGTGAGATTTTTTTTTAAAATTTACATTAAGATGGGGGTACAGACGATTAGGTTACATTGTTTGCATTTGTTAGGAAGAGCCCAAGTTGTAGTTGTGCCCCTCACCCAGGAGGTGTGTCACATACCCTTACATTGTGCCTGTTAGGTGAGAGCACACCAGTCCTTCTCCCTCCTTGCCATCCTGTCTTAAAAGAAAGGCAAAATTGAAATGGAAAAGTAAAAATAAAACTGAAAACCAGTTGGTGATAGACATAGTAGGTGCTTAATATTATTTTGCCTTGGAGTGAAGCAGAAGAGGTGCTTTATGGTTCTAATTTGGAACAAACACCAATAACATTGGATTAAAAGTTTGGAAAGGTAAAGGACCTCTAATTTAGGATTAGGTAAGTAAGAAAAAATAGGAGAAGTATATCATATTATGATTGTAGAAACACTTTGAAACTATTACTCTTAGAAAATGTTAAGATTTTGATTTTTTTGTGTTGGGAGGAGGTATTCTCGTATTGAATAATCTTTGACCATGAACTGTAAAATATTTATAGTGCTTTATGAATTATCCTCAATGTGGCTTCATGTATTTCAGTGAAATTTAAGTTAGTTTTTTTTAGATGTGGTTGCTATGTTTCTTAGTTTGGTCTCAAATTCCTGGCCTCAAGTGATCCTCCTGCTTCCACCCTCCAAAGTATTAGGATCACCGGTGTGAAGCTGGCCTGAGTCTACATTTTTAATAAGCACTGATTATGATTCTTTACTAACGTACTAGTAAATTTGAGTAACACTGGCCTAGACCTACACCTAACCTCCAAAAAGAATGAAGTTTAATAGGATTTCCAGTTATCCAAAGGAGCCAAAAAGGCAAAAGTTCTGATGTGTGGACCATGTAGAATTCAGATATTCAAGAGATCATTCTTTGGGGAAGTTCCCTCAACTAGTCTTGGAGACTAGATCCAGGTAACTCAGACTCTCCTTGACTTTTTGAATTAGAATTGTGGCTGCTTTCTAAGTTAATGTGTGAGTAAATCTTTGCTCTTACAGTAGTGCCATTGTAAATGTTCTGGCTTCTTTAAGCTTAAATTAACTTTCCTTAGAAATTACAGTTAGATCCAATGGCAAATTCTAGCATCACCATTTTTATCAATTCTGAATTTTTAACTGTTTGACTTGGGGCTCACAACATTTTGTTTTTAATATATGTAAAAGAGGAATAGTGCCTGCCTTAAAGTAACTTGTGAGGTGTTTATAAATATTCCATAAATGATAGTTGCTTTCCCTTCTTGATTATCTTTCATTATTGTTGGAAGTAGTTATGGCAGGCCTTTTTTTTTTTTTTTTATGTTTTATTTAATCACTTGAGATAGTCCTTTTAATCTTCCTAAAACTTTGTTAAAGCAAATATTTTCCATCATTTATGTCTTTTTCAGTATACATATATTTCAGAAAACTAAAATATGTGCCAGGCATTGTCCACAGCGTTTGGGATACAAAGATGATATGACAGGTCCTTTCTGCAGGAAGAATGGGGACTGAAGACCCTATTTGTGGCAAGGGAAAGCACCCCCAGAAAAAGAGGAAAATTAAAAAGTAAGCTGAGTGAGTCGGAACAAAGAAAAGTTAGCTAGTTTACATTTAAGCTAGCCATTGCTAGCAAGCTTCCTGGCTTATCTGAAATTCTAGCCTGTTGGGGATATAGCTTACAAACACCTGTACTGGGTCTGTGAGCACTCTGAGGAAAAATGGCCATAGAAGAGACTATGGCGAAGACCTAGAAAGATACATTAACTGGTCATTTCCTGTCTAATAAACAGGCAAAGCAGATACCCATTGTGGAGATTTGTATTTGCCTAGGGCAGAGATCAAGGGAATAGCTTGAGCCCTGAGATAATGGGCAGAAGAGCTTATATCCCTTATCATAGAGGAAGATCCTCTGTGGTGGTGATGGGAGGAAGATTCCTCTCTCCCACCTATTCTCCTCAGAGGAGATTAATGCAGGTGGCATTTTACTCCATAGGGAATTAGTAGAGTTTAACACCTCCCTAGAAATCTGTGTGTGTGTGATCTCAAGCAGGAGGCTCTCCCAATACAAGGCTCAGATTTCAGATTTCTCAAGGCTACTCAAACTCCTAAATAATAACACTAGGAACTGATATGATCAATCAGAGAAACTGCTGGAGTCTTTGTTCCCTCTCTCATCTTACCCTTAGGGCAAATAGATTTCAATTAAAGTAGAGTGGAGTAAACACTGGGCCATTGCTGGAATCCCACAAATGGGCAATGAACCCCTGAGTTCTCACCTTTAATTCTATTCTGTGTCTCATGTCTCTTTCTTTGCCATTGTTTCTAACTTTATATTTCTTTCTATTGAACCTATCTGACTCCATCCCCAGGTAATTGTGACATACACTGAAGTTGGAGAATCAGTTTTGAGTTATTGGTCTCAAAAGTGAGTATGTGTGTATGTGGGGGATATTGAAATTGATGTTTACACACATATATATACATATATATATATTTTTTTGTAGAGACAGTTTCACTTTATCGTCCACTGTAGAGTGCCGTGGCGTCACACACCTCATAGCAACCTCTAACTCCTGGGCTTAGGTGATTGCCTTGCCTCAGCCTCCTGAATAGCTGGGACTACAGGCATCTGCCACAACACCTGGCTATTTTTTTTGTTGCAGTTTGGCCGGGGTCAAGTTTGAACCTGCCACCCTCGGTATATGGGGTCAGTGCCCTGCCCACTGAGTCACAGGCGCTTCCTGACGTTTCTATTTTTTAATCTCTCTCTCTCTTTTTTTTTTTTTTTTTGTAGCGACAGAGCCTCATTTTACCGCCCTCGGTAGAGTGCCATGATGTCACATGGCTCACAGCAACCTCCAGCTCTTGGGCTTAGGTGATTCTCTTGCCTCAGCCTTCCGAGCAGCTGGGACTACAGGCACCTGCCACAATGCCCGGCAATTTTTTTTGTTGCAGTTTGGCTAGGGCCAGGTTTGAACCCGCCACCCTTGGTATATGGGGCCAGTGCCCTACTCACTGAGCCACAGGCACCACCCATCTGTTTTTTAATCTCTTAAAATGTTTCATTTATTTATATTTTTTATGTTTGTAATATGCTATTAATAATATATTCTTACTGCTCTAGAAATGCACATACAGGTATGAGGGGATGTCCCCCATCAGAAAACTTACAGCCCAGAGCTTTAAGCGTGGAAAACAATCAAGAAGTTTTGTGTAGGAGAACATGGATTATATTGTAGAATAAGGAGTTCAGTTAGGAAGATATGATTTATTTAGTCACAAGGGATTTTATCCCCTTTTGTTACTTTGTTGCGTTTATTTAGTTTGAATGGGTTGACATCATAGTTGGAAGTAATAAAATAGTTGATTGTGGCTGTGAAACTCTTGAGGGTTTCTCAAAACTAGTGAGACTGTTTACCAATAGATTATTTCCAGGTGTGACCAATTTTGTCTGAATACTTTGAATAAGAGGAATAATGAGCTTTCTCTAGGTGAAATGCTTTACATTTAGTAATTGCAATCTGTGAAATGAATGTGCTGTATTTAGTACCACAATTTGACAACTTAAGTCTTTCAAAATATGCTTGATTCCAGTGTTCATTGTAGTTTTGTGGCATCACTACAGAGAATTGTTTCCTCAAGTAGTATGTTAAAGTGCACACAGACTAACAAATTCTTAGGCATAGGATACTAATATTCTCATATTGTTGGTTTTGTTTTTTAAGTTAGAGAAATTACTGACCCTTTGAGTAATAGAGCTCTCTTTAATTAAAAAACTTGCTAGTTCTGAATTCTGTATTAATTATACTTTGTATCTGATAAATTACTTAATGGCAAAGTCAATATGAATTTAGTAATAGATTTAAGTGACTCGGTGTTTTCTTTCTTTTCTTTTCTTTTTTGGAGACAGAGTCTCACTCTGTCGCCTGGATAGAATACTGTGGCATCATAGCTCACAGCAACCTCAAATTCCTGGGCTCAAGCGATCCCTTTGCCTCAGCCTCCTTAGTAGCTGGCGTTATGGGTGCCGGACAACACCCAGCTAATTTTTCTATTTTCAGTAGAGACAGGTCTCACTCTTACTCTGGCTAGCCTCGAACTCCTGAGTCCAAGCATTCCTCATACCTCAGCCTACTAGTGTGCTGGGATTACAAGTGTGCACCACCACACCCCACCTAAAAGATTTCTTTTAACCACATTTCAAGACCCTGTTTCTGTTCGGCCCTGCTATGCTATTCAGCACATCCAAAAACTGCTAAATTTTCTATATATATAGTTAAGTAAGACAGAATTAAAGTTGTACTGACAAATTATAAAATTTGGGTATCAGAATAGTCTTCTCAAAGCAGTTTATCAAAATACTATAATAGCAATAAGATTAGATCTGCAGTATGCCAATAAAGTGGAGTTACTTTACAAAACAAGGCAGGATATGGTACGAGCAGCATCTGCCAAGATAAATGGTCATTTTCACCTAAAAAATGTTCTGCCTTCAGGGCTAGCCGTGGTAGCTCACCCTTGTAATCCTGGCAGTCTGGGTGGCCAAGACATGTGGATTGCCTGAGCTCAAGGGTTGGAGGCCAGCCTGAGCAAGAACCAGACCCTGTCTCTAAAAATAGCCCAGTGTAGTGGCAGGTGCTTGTAGTCCCAGCTACTTGGGAGGCTGAGGCAAGAAGATCACTTGAGCCCAAGAATTTGAGGTTGCTGTGAGTTGTGATGCCTCAGCACTGTACGGAGGGTGACAAAGTGAGACTCTGTCTCAAAAAAAAAAAAAAAAAAAAAAGTCCTACATTCAAACGGAATACGCAGGGCAACAAAACTCACTTTTACCTTAAAATGCTTTGGCAAAACATGATACATTTCACATAGAAAGGTCGAAAGAGCTGTCTCATGAATTTGTATAGCCAAAAATAAATACCGTATATACTCTAGTATATACGGTAGGTAAGTTCATATAACTTAACTGGTATACAAAGAGGGAAAGCCAGTAGGAAGCTGGGTCTCAAGAAGAGTGATAAACTTTGGGAACAGATTTGTTTGTAGACTTATTGCTATGACTGATCCTATTTTACTGAATCAAAACTGAAGGAAAATAAACCTATTCCTATACTAGATATTCAGTGTTTTATAAACCAGGATTCTAAGCAAAAAAAAAACAAAAAAAAAACCTCTAACTGAACAAGGATGGTACTACAAAAGTTGCTCAGCGCCTGTATCTCAGTGGTAGGGCACTGGCCACATACATCAGGGCTGGCGGATTCCAACCTGGCCTGGGCCTGCTAAATCACAGTGTGACAACTATAAACCCAGTAGTAGCTGGGTGCTGTGGCGGGTGCCTGTAGTCCCAGCTAGTTGGGAAGCTGAGATAAGAGAAACCCTTAAGCCCAAGAGTTGGAGGTTGCTGTGAGCTGTGATGTAACAGCATTCTACTGAAGGTGACATAGTGAGACTCTATCAGAAAAAAAAAAAAAAGTTCCCAATATCCTAGCTAAATCAGTTGTTCTCTCTTGGCCTGAGAAACTGACAAGCATAATTTGTCTGAGATACTTAACAGAAAAATTGTCTCAATAGCACATGAACTTACCTGTCAAATGTTCATAGATGGTACCCGGATCAAGAAAACACCAAGTCCGAATTGGCTCATGCCTGTAATCCTAGCAGTCTGGGAAGCTGAGGCGGGTGGATTGCTTAAGCTTGAGATTGAGACCAGACTGAGCAAGAGCAAAACACAGTCTATAAAAGTAGCGGAGTGTTGTGGTGGGTGCCTGTGGTCCCAGCTACTTGGGAGGCTGAGGCAAGAGAATCACTTGAGCTCAGGAGTTTGAGGTTGCTGTGAGCTAGGCTGAAGCCACAGTACTCTAGCCTGGGCAACGGAGTAAAACTCAGTCTCAAAAACAAACAAACAAACAAAAAAAGGACAGAAAAAAAAAACTTTTACCATATATACTCAAGTATAAGCTGAGTTTTTGTGCCGAAAAACCTGAACTCGGCTTATCCTCGGGTGGTACAGGTTATTTGATTCGGTTCCCACACCTAATCAAATGCACGTAGTCTCCAGTCGTCTTCTGCCCTCTGCTTGAGGGGGCGGTGCTTCAGCTCAGTCCACAAGTCGCGGCTGAGCTGGAGGAGGTAGGCGGCTGAACTGAACTGTATTCCACTGAACTATTTAACCCACAGTATTTAATGGCACATTAAATTAATCCAGTTTTGAAGGATTTTAACCTTTGTGATTTAGCTTGATTACCTGTTAAGCTACGGTTTTCTGCACTTTATTTAAAGTTTTAAAGTTGTTGCTAGTTTATCGTTTTTCTTTAGCAATAAATATTGAAAAGCATTTAACCTACTGATTCCTCAATTATTATAATTGTTTTGGGTATATATTTTTATTTTTGAAATTTACCAGTGGCTGCTGCATTTTCCACCTCGGCTTATACTCGAGTCACTAAATTTTCCCAGTTTTTAGGATAAAATTAAGGGGGTCAGCTTATACTTGAGTATATACGGTATTTCCTTTTTTCTTATACCTACTGCAATTAATCAATGATGCCAAAAGCAAGGTTGTGCTGTGCCACTTTGTAGGATACACCAAAGTGTACCAGTAGTTGACAGCTGGCATTGGTTCTGATTGGTTGGTTCCTATGCTGTACTAGTTGTGTTACTTTTTTACCTATAGCCACGTTCTACTAGCCTGCTCCTACCTTCTCAAAGAGAAGCCAGCTGCATGCTTACTAACCAACAACTCTTCTGTCTTTTTTCTTTCCCTTCCTTTCTTTCCTCTCTCCTCCTCTTAGACTATAAGCAGAAATGATGCAGTAGATGTTACATTTAGTCTTAAAGGGCTCTACAATGACACCAAAGCTTTCCTGGATGAAAACTTGGTGAGTGCAGGGGGTTGGAGCATGGGAGGGAAAAATACCCCATCTGAACACGGTCACAGTCTTGATTCTAGGGCACTGGAGACATGTGGGAGCATTTTGGCCGGGTACCTGCCTGATAGTCCATAGGGACTACCTTACCCTTGAAAGAAAGTCCCCTTTGGCAAATATCTCCTGACTCCAGAACAGGCCAATCAAAAGGGTGTTCTCATCATCCCTGATACAGCTACAGTAGAAAGGAGTAGGTTCTTTTAATCTGCTCTGTATCCCCAAGTTTCTACATACCTCTTTCACTATTTGAAAAGGTGGTATTGAATAGTGGGAAAATTTGGGGAACTCTGAGTTCAAATCCCAAATCTGCCACTTACTAACTTTATCGGTTTCCTAAGGCTGTCATAACAAAGTATCAAGAACATGGTGACTCAAAACAATTGGAATGTATCGTCTCACAGTTCTAGAAGCTAGAAGTCTAAATTCAAGTTGCCAGAAGGGCCATGCTCCCTCTGAAACCTGTAGAAGAATTCTTCTTTGCCTTGTCTAGCTCTTGATGGTTCCTTGGCTTATAAACGCATCACTCTAATTCTCTATCTTTACATGATGTTCTCTCTGTGTCTCTCTGTCTTTACATACCCAACACCAGTGATATTAGATAGGGGCCTACCTTGTCCACTATAACCTCAACAACTAATTACATCTGTAATGACACTATTTCCAAATAGTGGAAACTGAGGTCCTGGGGACTAGAACTTCAACATACATCTTTTAGACATAATTCAACCCAGAATACTAGCCATGTAAAGTAATGTCACCTCTCTGGATCTTAGTTTCCATAACTATAAGACAGGAATTACTCCCTACCTTTCCTTATTGTTGTGAGGATTAAATAAACTATAAAGTGCCTATCGGTGCCTAGCACATAGTAGCAGCTTGCTAGACAGTAGTTTTGATTCATATTAGGGAGAACAGACTGAGGTTCTATTTTTGACCTACAAGACTAGTTGCATGTTTCCAGAATGCTAAGCCCCTAGGCACATTTGGTGAGTGTGTTCTGGTGAGGTGACTAATCATGCGGCTGGCTGCTGAGGCCCAGAGGCAGGTGCTTTGCTTGTCTCTCTTCTAATTAAGGCTTATTTGAAGACAGGTTTCTGAGTTGATTTGCAAGAAATGCATCCATTTCCTCTTCTCATTTGCACATTTAATTGGCATACTGCACAGGAGGCAGAGTGGCTAAGGCAATCAGGCCAGGCTATCCCAGCATCTGAGCCCCAAACTAAAGTCTTTTAGCCTTAGACAATAGCAACAGAAGAGGCTTCTATACATAGGGAGAGTTCAACAGCCTTCTAGCAGGAAGTATGAACGTTTGGTCTCTTGTTGCCACTCAGGCTTTCTTGAGACTGTGGCCTGAAAATTGGTTCATGCCAGCCAACAACCCAGCTTGAGCACATACCACACTTGAAAAAGCTCCCACCCCACAGGACCTGGTGAGGACCCCACAACATAGACACACATCCAAGTGAGTCCAGGAGGCAGACAGCAGCAAAGAATAACCACGCATCTCTACAAAGGGTGTTATAGAGGTGGGATGGAAATAATGCTTGTTTCATTCAGTTTTTATTCTTCCCCTTGAAGGAGAGCAGGAAGAAGTTCCATGTTAGCAAAGGGATATAGATTTATGATGAAGTAAATTCCATGCAGTAACACTCACTCCTCTTGCTTGACATACCTATGCCCATGCATCTGGGCCACTGTTTGTTGTCCTAAGTCATTAGGTGTAAAGCAAAAGAGATTACTTGTCAGTACTGACTTGTTTCTCCCTCAATATCCTGTTCTGATTGGCCATAACCTCATGCCCCACCCCCTCCCATTCACCTGCCACCCATTTGTGACAGCTGGCACACAGTTCAACCTATGGCTGGAGCAGTAAGTGGCCCATGCACCGTAAGAAGCCACATAAGTGTCAGATCAAAAATAGAGTGTGTGCTGGGAGGAGAGGTGAGGCCAGGTTATGCAGCCTCAGTGTGCATCTGTTCTCTTAGTTTACAACTTACTGGAATAGGAACTATCTCATTTGTGTTGTTGGCCTATATTTTGGTTCTTCTGAGTTGGAGATGGTCCCAAAAGTCTCCCATGGACTATACAGAATTCATCCTGTGGGTGCTAGGGATAACTATGGAACCCTTAAGCTTTGTTTCCTGAACCTGTAACTCAAGCCATCTGGAACTCATTGCTTAATTACAAAGAGTAGCAAGGGACTAAAGCACAGCCTGGAGAGGCAGACCCTCTTTTCCAGGATGGGAAAAGATATGCTGGTCTCACTCTAACTCTTCCCTTGCTTCAAAAAACAGCCTTTAAATTATAATGAGTGTGTAATAAATAGTCTCCCAAGCATTTGGCCTCCCTACATGTCCTTTCTGGGACAGTGCTATATAGATGGCAGGCTATAGAGTTAAACAGATCTGGATTCTGTCTAACCATGTGATCTTGAGCACTAAACTTCTTTGAATCTGTTTTCTCACCTATGGAATGAGGACATGGCCTTGTAAGGTATTATAAAGTTAGTGGGAAGACTGAACAAAATTATGTATGCACAGTGCCTTGCATAAAGTATGTGCTCAAAACTTGATAGTTGTTATTTAGGAATACACTGGGGTGTCTTCAGGGACTTGATGTCAAGAGTATAACCCTTGTCCTAGACCCTAAGTGACAGCAGTGGAACTCAATGTTAACTAACACTAGTCAGAAGGCCTCTCTTGCCAAACTGTGAGCATGCTCAACCCCCCAAAGAGTACCACCATCTGGTTGTTTTCTGGATCTCCCTATTGAGAAAGAAAAGAGCTGGCTATAGGCCAAAGGAAATACAAGTTGGCACCGTGTGGTCTCTAGGCCACTAGTAAGGACTGGGAATAGGGGAGAGGGCAAGAGTCTACAAAGGTGCTAGGCATTGACATTCTTTTCCCTGTCTGTACCAGCTAAGAAATGTGAAGGATGAGGCCACAATACAAACCAACCTGGATGCCATCAATAAGGAGTTTGAAAAGCTATCTGAGATCTACTGGCTGTGTCCCATCCTTGTTCCAGAGGTGAGTGAGCTGGGGATTGAAAAATAAAGGGGAAGAGAGATTCTTTCTTAGTGCTTTACCTTCCAGGTTCAGCCAGGACACAGTGACTGATGTAGAAGAGGGGGTCCAGTGGTGGCTTTCAGTTGCAGCTTAATAGAGTGCTTCCTTCCCTTATCTCCTCATCATAGATTTATAAGACAAGGCAGAAAATCCATTGAAAAATTAGGTTACCCTAGGAAAATAACTAGAAAGAAGATCCACATTATAGCAAGAGATGATCAAGAAGGAATAAGCAGGATAGTTTTTTTTTCCTGTGTTGTTCTCCTAGCTGCAAATTCCCCCTCCCTGCTCAGTACCTGCTGCCAGAACTGAACATTTGGTCATACCAATATGTTCATTCCAGTTGTTTATACCAAACATCTGTTCTAAATGGTTGGTGCCCAGGCTATACTGGTGATTATATCTTGCACCTATTACCTCTCCCTCCTGTTTCCTATCTCTTCCCCTCTGGGAGATCAGTAAGCTCTCTCAGACCCTCCCCCTCCCAGCTTGGCAGTGGTAGCTACAATCAAGCCTGGCAGTGGTGGCTACAATATAGCTGTAGGAATGCTGTCATCTTTGAACAACTCTGTTTTCCTAAGATTGAAAAATAATTCTATTTCATAAGTCAAATGACCCAAAGATGTCCACCTATCACTAGGCAAATTATTCCCTTTATGGTCTGACATGGTTTTTTCCTTGAAAATTCCTCACCATAGAATCACTCATTTCAACCTGTTGGAATCTATGGTCCCCCTACTCATTGTGTACCTGCTTTCCACTTTCACACACCAGTTATATGCATGTGAGCAAGCCATACAGGTGTTTTTAGACTAGTACAACAAAAAGGCTACCCTTTCAGAGAAAAAGCTGCATACAAATTCAGATCTTAAAGGATTTGACAACTTTCTAATGTCCTTTGCTGATGTCCCAAGCACTTCCAAAGGCCCTTTGTGGCCTGATGCTTTTGACCAGCAGCCCTCTGGGGAAGGCAAATGTACTGTTAGGTAGAAAAGGAAGCAAACTCTTGTGGCACCCTCTTCCATTATTGCCCAGTTCAGCTCTCACTGAGTTCCTGAGCTAGGCAAATGGGCTGGATATTCAGAGAAATGAGAAAAACACAGTCCATGCACCGAGATCCCAATTGATATGTGAATATGCCTGGCTTGGGCCATAGTCTCTTTTCTGGGGTCCAATATCTCCATAGAGATGAAGAGGTGAGGCTGTAAAGAAGGTCATCGTGGATTGAAAGAAACCCAAGAAGATGCTGCTCATTTACGTGCTACCAAACTTGCCCATATTAAAGCCACAGAAGACTCAGACCCACTTCAGTGGGGAAAAGCAGAATAAGAGTTAATTACTCACTGGGATTTCCAAGGCTTTGGCTGAGGGAAAAGTGCTGGGTTCTTCCTTGAGGCTGCTTCTCACTGGTATCTCTGAAGGCCAGAGGACATAGCTCCAGTAGAATCAGAGAAGAACAGGAGGAAGAGGATGACAGGTTTATACTCTTCTCCTAATGAGGGAATCAGATGTATAAATAGTCCTGAAAGGAAGATAATCACAAACCTTCTTGAAATGTGTTTGGCTGGATTTTCTGGTAACAAAGTTAACCTCAAAATTATGTTTTACTGAAACCAGTAGTAAAACAAGCACACTTTCTGGCAGGAGTAAGAAACCGGGAGGCTGACCTAGAATTACAGAGCCTGCCTGATCTGCATAGCATAGAACACACATCCCACATTCATAATTAGCAGCTATGTTTAGAGAAACTCTGCATTTCACACAGGGAAAAAGGTGGCCTGGAAGGCAGAATCTTCTCTATAAGAAGGTACTGGGCCAAGGGTATGAATAGTAGGTCACCAAATTGCATGTCTAAAGGAGTGTTTTTTTCTAATTCATGAAGAGCCATATGAACTAGCAGTGGCCCTAGCAATTTCAACTTTCTAATCCCTAGCCACATGACATCAGGTGAGACATTTAACCTCTCTGAGCTTCTGCTTCCTCATTTCTAATATAGGTATGATAATAGCCACTTTGCAAGGTTGAAATGAACATTTCTTAATACTAGCAAGGCACCTGGCACTGAGTAGCCTCTTGATCAATCGCCTTCTTAAAGTATATAACCAGTGAGTAGGAGTGTTCTCATACCTGGATAGAGAGCAGATCTGCCTGCTTTCTGCAGCCACACTTGTTCAACACCTTGACAGACCTCTGAAATTATTTATGAATGTTACGCAACTAACATTCTGACCTTCCTCTTGCTGTGGTTTCCCAGGAAAAATCTTCAGATGCTGACAGTAGAAGCCTCAGGTTGAAAATTAAGTTCCCCAAATTAAGAAATAAGAAGGTAGAAGAGGAAGACAAACCTAAAACATGCCAAGGAATCCAGGGTTTTATAGGTAAGTCTTCCTCACAGGTGTAAAGTCATGAAGACTTCCCCCAGGAGCCTGGCTACCACCCAGGGACTTAAAGCCCTCATGAGAAATATTCACAAGCATGACAGTGACAAAGGGGGATGCCAGCTAGGAACCAGCCTTAGCTAATTCTAAGCTTGAAAGTGATATGGGCACTGATAGGGGGAGAACCTGTGTGGTCTCCATGCTATAACAGCTGAAAGGAAAAACGTAAGCAGGCAGTGATTTTTTTTCTGCTTGACCCATTCCTAAGGGTCAGGAATAGGTTCCAGGACCTATCTAAACACTTTAACCTTATCTGTTATAGTAAGCCCCCAGAAATGTAAATTTTCTGTGTTTCACTGTTTGAATTTTAGTTCTGTCCCTTCCTGCCTCAGAATTGGTCACAAGTATTATGTCAGTGAGATTGAATAAGAGGTTCTTCTAGAGATGTCAGTTGTCAATTTTGATGTCCATGGTCTCGCCTAAATTTTGGGCTTAGACAATCTAGAAGCTTGAGAGACATACCAGTAGTGATCATGGGGGAAAAGGGACAGAGGGTAACAGGTTTTGAGGAACTAAGAATTTGCATAAATGCCAGGAGAGAAATCTCTTGGAACAAGCTATATTTTCTCAGATATCGTCCAACTGGTTTGATAGTCCCTAAGAATTCTGGCAATGAGGAGACGGTGGTGTTTTGAGAGTGTTTCTGAAGACTCAAATGGAGTGAATAGCTGTTCCACAGATTATCAGGTTCTAAGAATTCATCCCATTTGTTTTTGGCTTACATGGTGTCAGCTGGTTTTCTCTGATGATTCAGAATAAGCTAGTCTGTCTCCTAATAGACGTTTTGCTCTCTTTTGGGTTCATATACTTTGGCATCTGGCAATGTGCTAAACTCATTATTTCTCTACTTGTTTTTTTTTTCCCTTGAAGGGAGTTTGTGGCATCGCAGAAATCGTGACGATGAAGCAAAAGATGATGATCTTCCAACATCATTAAGATCTCAATTGTAGCCCTTCGAAGCTTAAGAGAACTTACATTTAGAATTCTACTTAAAAAACTCTCAAAACTTCAATACAGGCTAGACTAAATGATTTCAGAACAAACATGAGCAACACCAAGAAAGACCCTCCAATTCTTTATACCAATACATTTTTCCTGGATTCAACCATGTCTCCTTAGATGTTTGCATTTTCTCATTGGCCAAAGATTCTTGTTCCGAGTTGTCTTGTTCAGTTCTCCTTCTCCTTGTGCATCTTGAGCAACTATAATATTTACTGGGATAAGCTCTGTATGAATGGCCTGGGATCTAGGAAGTATTCAAGAGAGGTCACCACTTGAAGGAGTTTGGAAATGGTTTTCTCTGGAAGAGAAACTGTTGATTCTAAGGAATGAAAGACTCTCAGGGAGATGAAGAGAAGGGGCAGGACAGCCAGGCTTGGTTGTGGTGTTCCCCAATCCCTGCCAACTGCAACTACAACTTCAGATTTATTCTAGTTGGTTTACTAAAATAAGAAGTATATCCTTGGGGCTTGTCCACTAGCCTGTTAAAATGACCATGTGAAATCTTTTCTTGTAAATGTGCTAACCGCTCTCTGCAGACCTTTTCTGTTTTTCCACGTGTGTGTGTGTGTGTGTGTGTGTGTGTGTGTGTGTGTATGTCTTTGTACGTGTCCAGGTGGTGTTCTGGTGGCTGGGTGGGCCCACTGGTTGGAACTCACCCCTCATGGCAACCATACAGGCTCCCCTCCTACTGCCTTGATCCTAGCCTGCGTGCCTCCATGGAGCATTTGCCTGCATTCTCACTGAACTTTTAACTGTTTTGCTGCTATGCTGCAGTATACATTATGTATAGAGACAAAGATGTGTGTGTGTGCGTGTGTGTGTATGTACACAAACACACACACACACATATATATATATATATATATATATATTTTTTTTTTTTTTTTAAAGAACTGAAAATACAACTCGACCTCTAAGTGACCCTATAATTTATTGGGGTAACCCAGGAATCCCTTCCCACCCCCATTACCTTACACACACATACACCTCTACCAACTGCCCTAATTCTTGGTGGAGCTTCTAATCTTGTGGTGCATTTTCAGCGTCTTAAGAGGTGGCTGGGATACACTAATAGCCCAGCTGATTCTGACACCCCCTTAAAATTCTGAGCCAGGCCATGAAAAGGGGAACAAAAACACCAATGCCCTAGAGAAGGGGGCTAAGCTGGCATGCTGCCTTTTTGCTCTATTTGTCCAAGACTCTACATCAGCAACTGCCCTGACCTGTGCTATTTCCTTTCCCCAATAAAAAAACTATATGGAGCAACCAGGCCTTGAGCTCTGTGACTTAGATGCCTGAAGTAGCACCTGCCTGACAATCAAGTCATAGCCTAGGCCCTTCCCCACAAGCTCCATCTTGGCCTGCACCTTCTGAACAGGTTGTTGGGTCATTCCCCAAATCACCTTTAACTCTCCCATCTTACCCCTTTTCCTTGAGTACAAAGGGGTATCCAGAGTGACCAAAAAAATATGGGCCTGGAGAAATAGAAGATGAAAGTCTCTGCTTCCCTTGTGGTTCTTCCAAATTTCTCATGAAAATAAACTAGGCCTAAAATGCTCCAAATCATAATTCAAATTTTTTAAATGTCTACTCGAAGTCTGGTAAATTTAATCAAACCCTACTGTCCAGAGAGATTCTCTCTGGTTTGCCTTGCATCCCCACTCCACCTTCAAAATTCATACCTTTGGATAATTGTCCCTTCCCGTTTGTCAAGAGAAAACTGGCCTCTCCCCACTTCTCAGACAAATTTAGCATGCTCAGTTACCTGACTCAGTCCAATGGCTGGTTCACTGAGGTGCACAATCCAAACTTCAAGCACTGGTTCCCAACTCTGGAACTCCACCAGCCCAACCCACTTAAACCAGCCACCTGTGTTTCACCTCTACAGGGGTGAGGAGAAAAGTACTAATAAGAGGATAGTCCCCAGATGTCTGATTGTTGTGCCAAACAAACAAAAAAGTCCTAGTTCTACAACTAGAAAAGAAAATCAATGGAAAAATATGACAGAATGAATTTAAAACTTATGTATGCATTCAAATGTCTTAACTTATTGTATGTGAGTGGAGAGTGTCATGTTGCTATATCTTTGGCTTTCTCTGCATCACCCTTTCTTCCAAGGAGGAAGTATTAGATTAGATCAGTTGGCAAAGTCACCATTGCCAACTGACTTGGCTTCTCCATGGTTGTATGCATTAATGCCTGCACACTCAACAGAGTTGGGACCAAGTTGCATTTTCCTCAGAAGAGCCTTTTACACAAGGGGAAATTTTCTAAATGAGCAAATTTAAAGAAATAGAAGGAAGTCTTGGGAAAGGATAGCTTTACCTTGGCTGTGTCTTGTAATTATTTATATCACTGATGATAGTAAACTGTAATAGGACTCCATCTCCTGTGCTTACTTTGCTGCAGTGCTATAGGTCTTTCTATCCAGGGGTCCTCAAACTACGGCCCGCGGGCCACATGCAGCGGAATGATTGTATTTGTTCCTTTTTTTTTTTTTAATTCAAAATAAGATATGTGCATTGTGCATAGGAATTTGTTAATAGTATTTTTTTTTAAACTATAGTCTGGGCCTCCAACGGTCCGAGGTACAATGAACTGGCCCCCTGTTTAAAAAGTTTGAGGACCCCTGTATAATACTGTAATGCTGCTGTTGCTCTGTTGTACCATTTGGATCCCTTCCACTCACATTGTCCTACAAACCTGAGTCAGGATAATATTGAATGAAACCACAAGGTTTGGGGGTTAGAGTCAGCTCATGGAGCAGAGTTGATATACAGATGGCAAGGCTCAGGTGCAGATGTGGCTTGCTAAATTGCTCAGTTACCTCCTAAACTGCTATGTTACCAATAGCTTCCCCAAAAGGAAGATAACTTGCCAAGCAACTGTTCTTGCATGTGCTCATTTGGAAACAAAGCAAGAAGTGATCCCTCCTCTCAAGGGAGTTGCCTTAGCCCCTGGAAGCATAATCTCCTTTCAGGACTTCAATGTTAACTACTTTCAGTACTGAAATTGCTTGGGTGGTAGGACCAGACACCAAATATCCATCTCAGTTATGTTCAGGTGCCATTCAAGGCCAAAGCTCTGGGGTTTGATTGCATCTTTGGTAGCAGTTTCTGAGGAATCAATTGAATGAGCAATTCCTGGCCAGAACAGTGGGAAAGGAAAAAAGCCAATAGATTTCAAATGCCACCAAATTGCTTCTGGTGTTGAAACGAAAGCAGTTCAACAGTTATTAGTCCCCTCTTCCACAAAGGCCTTGTGCAATGTCCAATGGGGCAGGGAAAGAGTAAAAACAAGATTTCAACTTAATAAAGGTTGGCCAGAAGAAACCATTGGGGTCAACAACATCTTCCTTCAGAACACAAATGGGATAATTTTACTTTCACAAGAGGCAGAAACTAATACCAAAGCAACCAAACCCATTAGCACCACGCCATCCTATAAGAGACCTTGATTGGCTACATGATTTGTGGAATTGCACTTGTCTATCTGTCTGCCAATCTGTAATCCACTGTTTTCTGTTCTGTGATTTTTGTTTCCTCAGAGGCCCCTGCAAATAAGCAGCAGGCCCAGGGGCTGGTTGGGGGGAGGAACCTGGACTAGTCATGGGGTAATAGGAAAAGCAGGAAGAAAAGGTCCACAAAGTGTGCCTATTCCTCTTCCCCCTAAAATGGAACACCAGTCCTCAAAATTAACGAATTATTGCTTCTTAAAATATTTTAATAAATTGATAAACATAATCAATACCATTGTCTTATCATTTACCTCAGCATGGGAGCAGCTGAATGGTTACCAAGATGGAGGAGGTGAGCTTGGGTGGTCCTCCAAGCTTTAAACAAGCACATGCAGATTGGGATGGCAGGGGAGGGAAGACAGCAGCACAAGCCAAGACCCTCCAGCAGGGTTGATCATAAGACTAAAAGGGCTGCCACAAAGTGTTCTAAATCTTAGCTGCAAGTCAGGATGATACTGTGAGGAAATTCCTGACACTGTGATTGTTCTATATGCCAACTCTCTGTAGGATATAGATTTCAAGGAAATGACTTAGCTACTGGGGATATGAAGTGGGATGAAGGAGTGCAGCCCAAATTGCTAAGTAAATGAACAAAGCACCTTGAGAAATCTTTTGACAATACAATCTGTTCTCCCGATACATATATCACACATTCTCTCCATCAGAAGAGTATGAAATGGGAAGAGATATCTGTTTAGATGCAAAAATTGCTTAGGCTGGGCATTAAAAATGTTAATTTCTGCCATATTAACAGTGATCCCAGGAGAGCCAGTTCTCATTCATGTTTAATAGGCAGGCAACTGAGACCATACTAAACCAGGATCCTACAACATGCTACACTAGAGAACTCAGGTCTTCTAAATCCTTGACTTTCTAATACTAAAAAGTATCTTATTTAGAGCTAAAATATTTGTGACCTTCAGGACCACATTTCAGTCTACTCTCATAAAAACTACATTCCTAGGGGGAAAAAATATCCAATGTACTCAATACTACTATGAAATCAATATATAATCACCTACACATTCATATGAATGGTAAAAACATAACTATAGTCCAGAAAGTAGAAGGGAAGTGGATGGGGGGTAGCTGGGAGGAGGGAGGATATTTGGGAGGACCTCACCTAATGTGCATGATGCAGTAGTACATTTCAAAACTACTAAAAAAAGAATATAATTGTGATGGACATGTTACTTAGTTCAATGTAAGCATTTCACATTGTATATCAAATCAGTACACTGAACCCCATAAATGCATCAATGTACACAGTTATCATTAAAAAAAAAAACAACAACAACAAAAAAAATAAGATATGTACATCTCAGTGCCCATAGATGGAGAAACAGCTAGTCATTTATATGTGTATATCCATTTCATGGAACATTTTATAGCTATAGAAAGAATACACTAATATGGGTAGAAAACCAAGATGTACTGTGGAATTAAAGGAGCGAGTGACAGAGTGTTACAGACAGTATGGTGCCATTTGTTATCTCTCCCTAAAGAAATCCCCCAATATTACTCCTTTTCTCTGGGCATATAGCACAATTTTAAGATGCTCCTTTATGTGCTATTAAGACAGAAAAATATACTGTCCATTATATTGTGAGATGCTGTTGGTGGTCAACCATGTCCTATTTTCAGATCAAGTGTGCATCACAGATTTGAGGAATATGCAAATATATGGAAACATATATAAACATATGAAAAAAAGTGTGGAAGGATGTGCTTCAAGTTATTCACAGAGGTTCACTCTGGGAGGGAAAGGAAGGAGCAGAGAGGGTTGACATGTTGGACAAATGGGTCTTGTTTTCATTTTTTCCAAGAAGAATGTTAGCAGGTGTTGCTATTAAGCCCTAGAGGGGTTGATTTCCCTGGTGTGTGGCTCATGGGACTGTCTGGGCCCCTGGCTCACCGTTCCAACTGCGAGAGCTGGGGTGTGTGTTTCGTCACCTATCTCCTGCTTCTGGATGTTGGCATTTTCTGTCTCCTCTTTTGAGAACACCACCCCCTTCCTCTTAGCCCAGTTAACAGCTCCCCTTCTTACCTCCGGGTCTCAGCAGAGACCTCACCCCTTCAGGAAGCCGTTCCTCACTTCCCAGGCTGGGGTAAGTGCCCGCCCCTGCCTTCCCATGACACCTGTGTCAACCTCCTTTGTTATCCTGTACTGCTCTAACACTTCATAGCTGTTTGATCTGGGGCAACTGACATAAGTTCCTTGGACCTCAGTTTTCCCATATGTGAAATGGGGATTAAAAATGCCTACCAGTAAAGCCTAAGGTACTTGAAGACAAGAAAGAAACAGTTAAGGCCAGGCGTGGTGGCTCACGCCTGTAATCCTAACACTCTGGGAGGCTGAGGCAGGTGGATTACCTGAGCTCACAAGTTCGAGACCAGCCTGAGCAAGAGTGAGACCCTGTCTCTAAATAATAGCTGGGCACTGTGGCAAGCACCTATAGTCCCAGCTACTTGGGAGGCTGAGGCAAGAGAATTGCTTGGGCCCAAGAGTTGGAAGTTGCTGTGAGCTATGATGTCATAGTACTCTACTGAGGGCAACAAAATCAGACTCTGTCTCCAAAAAAAAAAAAAAAGTTATTCTCAGATTCAGTGCTCACTACAGCTCTTCAAGGTCACAGTCCACAATCCAACTGCCACTGTGAGGAAACTGAGGCTTTTGAATGATAATACCGTGTGATGATATTTGCTTGGTAAGAGGCAGAGTAAGGATTTGAACCCAGGTCTTTGCTTGCAGACCTCTCTTCTTCCCATGTCTCAACAACACATCTTGGAGACCATGAGAATAGCTAAGGTACAACCCTTCCCATCAAGGACAGGCTCAAGGACAAATATTTACAAAGATTTTTTTTTTTTTAAAAACTACTTTCTTACCAGGCATATAGGACTAAATATCTCTGAGCCCTTCCTGGAGTTACAAAGTCACATTGATGATGTTTAAAAAGAAAGGTAGTGACATTTGTCCCCTGTAAATGGCTCCTGAAACTTCCTTCTGCCAGAGCTTCTGCTGTTGCTGGGGTAAAGGATGCCCCTTCTCTGTTTCAGAGCTCTAACCACCCCAGGGCTTCCTGACCCTGCAGTACTGCGGAAGCCTGGTTTTCTCATTAAGCAGTTCTTTGAACAGTGCAATAATGGAAAAATCACAACCACAGGTTTAAAAAAAAGGGCGGTGCCTGTGGCTCAAAGGGGTAGGGCGCTGGCCCTATATGCTGGTGGTGGCGGGTTCAAACCCAGCCCCGGCCAAAAACTGCAAAAAAACCCAAAACAAAACAACTTTTCTTTCTTTTGGCATGAACATCTTTGCCTCATCTTTCTGGGTTTGCTTTTCTCTTTACTTGTGATTAAACATTTTTGAGTCTAAAATATCTTTTACCTTTGGGCACACGCATTTACCCTTGATGAAATGATGATCTGTTAACGTTTTTATAATATTATTTATCCTATGTAATAGTCGTAACTACCCTCTATTGACTTCCTACTGTATGCCATCCAAGACATAGTAGTGTGTTGAACGATGTCACCCCCAAAAGATATGTCCATGTCCTATGCCCCAGTACCAGTGAATGTAACTTTATTTAGAAGAAGCATCTTTGTAGATACAATTAAGAATCTCAAAATGAAATCATTTTAGATTAATGGCTGTGTCCTAAATCCTATGACAAGTGTCCTCATACGAAGCAGAGAAGTGAAGAGGAGATGGCATGTGAAGACCGAGGCTGAGCTGGGAGTGATGCCACCAAACTCAGGAAACATCGTGGACTGTCCACAGCCTCCAGAGAGTGGAGGGGGCTGGGAAGCATTTGCCCAGAACTGTCCGAGGGAACATGGTGCTGCTGACTGACGCCTTGAACATGAACTTCTGGCCTCCAGAACTGTGAGAGGATTAATTTCTGTTGCCTTTAAGCCACCCAGTTTGTCATAATTTGTTTTGGCAGGAAACTGATACAATGACCTTTTATCCAAGAATAAGGCTCTCCTGCCACCCACCAGTTTTTCTATAACATCGTGCCAGTTTGCCTTGTGACCATCACAGTCTGGAATGATCTTTGATTTCTTGCTTCCTGGCTGGTCTGTCTGCTGTACCAGACTGTGAGTTCTGTGATTTACCCTGGCTCCTCCAGGGATCCACAGGTGTCTGTTTTTGAATGAAAGTGTGCCCCTTGGGGTTGTGTCCGGTGCTTTTGAAAACATTGCTACAGGAAGGCCTCGGTATCCCCCTTTTACAGATGAGAACATAGGAGCCCCCAGGAGTAAAGGGGCTCACTCGAGGTCACAAGGTGAAGCAGCATCTGCGTGGCCTCAGACCCAGGACCCTTTCCTCCCCAAACCACCAACAGGGAGTGACAGAACTGAGACGGGAGTCAGGGAGCTTGCTTGCCTCTGAGCCCAGCGCTGCCCCTGTCCCTGCACCCTTACTCTCCAGAGTCACTGCTGGGGATCCGGCTTCAGGGATCTCAGGGGGAGGAAGGAGGTGATTAGCTCTGCAGGGTTAGGGCAAAGGGAATGACCCACATGTAGGGCTGAGCCTTAGCCCAAGTCACCTGATGTGATTGTCACACATAGATGAACATGGTTTGTCCTTGTTTCTCAGATGAGAAAACTGAGGCTCAGTGAGGCAGCTTGGCTGAAGTCACCTTGCCATGAGAACTGCACTTAGGCCTGCTCCCAGAGCCCTGCTCTTTCCTCGTCACTGCCTCACACAGAGAGGCTGTGCTCATCTTGACAGTCTGGCATCTCTGAATTCACACGCAGCCATCTGAATCTCTGAAGACATCACTGTCATCAGATTCACTGTCAGATAAACATTTTCTTTTTTTCCAGATTTTTCTTTATCAGCTTTTTGAGAATTAAGCAATGCTTCAATTAACTCTGGACAATCTGAATTCCCTTCAGGTTCCCAAGTATTGTCAACCTCTGTAAACCCCTCCCACCTCAGGAAATACCTCATCTTCCCATTCACTATTCCTAGATCCGGAACTTTCCCCACCCAGATGAGGAAACTAGACAAATCCTGGTGTGTTCTAATGAGGTAAACAAGTAAGACTTAGTTAAATGGTCATTAAAGATTCCTCTGTAAGCCATTCCTAGGCTTGGCTTGTAGACACCTAATCAGATGGTTAGGTGATGTTGGCAGCGTCAGACCTGCTGACTTAGATGTGTGAACAAACTTTGCAATCTAAACTATTGACCTGCATGTTTTTTCCTCACCCCAACTCATACCTTACATGTAGACTCAAACTTTTCAGTATTTGGGTTACTGGTTGAGCAGAAGGCATAGAATAAAACAACTTCACAATAATCAGAATGTTATCCAACTGTATATTGTTTATTGTAAATAGTTCTATATTCCTTTACAAAAAAGACATCACTTTCACCTGCCATTTAGCAATTTATGTCTCCATTTCAACCTTCTTTTTAGATTGTAAGTTCCATAAGAGGCAGGATTTATGCATGTTTCAACTTTGTACCCGTACAATACCTATCCCCAAATACTGCATGTAATAGATGCTCAATGAATGTTCAATTTTCCCCGCCCTCACTTCCTCCTCCCTCCCTCCCTCCCTCCCTCCCTCCCTCCCTCCCTCCCTTCCTTCCTTCCTTCCTTTTCTTTCTTCCTTCCTTCCTTCCTTCCTTCCGCCATCTGTGGCACATGGAGCACACACCGTGAGCAAGTTGAAGTTCATTGCTCATTGCAACAGAGGAGATCCCACACCATGGGGTAAATGTGGGGTATCTCAGTAAGAGGTGGCTACAGATTTGGGTTTGGACTGGGTGATTTTGGAAAGGGTCTGAGGAAGCAGTGATTTGCCCTGGACTAGGTAGTGTCAGGAAGTAGAGACAATTCTGATTGAATATCTTTATTTTTTTTTAAGACAGAGTTTTACTCTGTCAGCCTGGGTCAAGTACAGTGGTGATATCACAGCTCACCACAACCTCATCTCAAACTCCTGGGCTCAAGCAATCTTCCTGCCTTTGCTTCCAGAGAGTATAGGCATGTGCTACCACATCTGGCTTATTTTTCTGTTTTTTTGTAGAGGTGGGTCTCATGCTTGCTCAGGCTGGCCTTGGACTCCTGATCTCAAGCGATGCTCCTGCCTCAGCCTTCCAGAGTGCTAGGCTTATAGGCATGAGCCACCGGGCCTGGCCCTGACCATATATCTCCATCAACCTTATTATAGGGAGGCAGACTAGAGCACCGCTCAAGCTGTGATTGAGAAGGAAATGGCAAATCCTATCAGGAGGCAGAAGCAGGTGTTTGGAGTTTGTTTTTGCCTGTGCAGTGACATGGCCTTGCTCGGTCTTGGTCTTGTGGTCTCAGCCTTGTCTGTGAGATCATATCTAAATACTGGGGTCCAGCTCCAAGTGCCAGGTCAGTTCCCAGATGTTGGGGAGTTTCTTTCCCCCGTGATAAGGGCTGGTTAGAGGCTTGTTGCTGAATGGGAACTCAGATCTGAGTTTGGTTAGGACAGGATTCCTATGTTACTGTAAGGTTTATAGCTGCACATCATTCCGTCTAGGGGGCATAGTACCAAGCCAGAAAACCAACACTAACTATAGCAATCCACACTCGTATCAGGCTTATTACCTGACCAGTACTGTTCTAAGAGGTTTGGCTTTTTATTTTATTTCATCCTCAACACACAGTCTTGTCAAGTGGATACTTTAGTATCCCCATTTAGCAGATGAGCAAACCAAGGTTTGAAAAGCTACATAATAACTTGCCTAAGGCCACTCAGCCGGCAGGTGGCAGAGCTGATGGTGGAGAGGTCCTATTTTGCCCTCACTGGTCCTGGTACATACACACCTGTGGTCATGGCAGAGAATTGAACAACTCTTGATGATTATTTGACTCTCAAAAGTTGTGGTTCAGACTATCAGTGTGGTAGGAGAGGAACTGTCAGTGGTTTGTTTTTTTTTTGTCTCCACACTGCCCAGGATGGAGCTGGGACAGCAGATGCCTTTTGTACGTTTGTTGAATTTAGTAAGTTCTAACACAGTGGTTCTCAACCTTCCTGATGCCTCGATGTATTTTGATTGTTACAAAGGGGTTGTGATCCACAGGTTGAGAACCTCTGCTCTAAGGGATCAGTGGGCAGGGATTTCACTCTTATTTTGTCGATGAGGCTCAGAGTGGTCTAGTTCATTTATCCAAAGTCACACAGTTTGTATATCACAGACTCAGACTCTTAGTAGGTGGTCTTTTGATTGTCCCCCTCCACCGACCCCAACTGCACACATACCACCTCCCAAGAATCCCCACTCCAGAAATTGATTACTTTGTCATATCCAGATCCCAAAGGAAAGCATATTTAGAGACGTGGTTGGGGATGGGAACATTTCCAAGTAGCACAGAACTGTGAATCAATATTCATGTTCCAATCCTGGAAACCACAATCCTGGAAATTAAAAAATATATTAAATAGAAAGCAAAGAATAAGGCACACACACACACCACAAAGAAAGCCAAACCAAATTCCAGCAGGTGATTTTTACAACTCTCCCAGGGGGCGCCTGTTCTTACCCAGATATTTAATTGAATGCGTATATCCAGCCAGCTTGCAGCCTGTCTGGGGAACTCATGTGGGGCCACCAGGGCTGCGCCAGCTCCAGGAGACCTCATTAATTTCTAAATGAGAACTGATTTCATTTCTCAGCTGTAATGTGGAGGCGACGCCGTGCAGGGCGATAGAACTTAAAGGACCAGGTTTTCACACTGGCTGTTCTACTTCCCTGCCCAAGATCGTTTCCTTGAAAAAGAAAGAAAGAAGGAAAGAAGGAAAAAAAGAAGGGAAGACCGTGAGTCTTGTCCCCTGTAATGACATTTCATGCTGTGACAGCCCAGGGAGGACGATGGGTCTTGTTTCTTTGACTCCACAAAGGTAGTGGCATTTGAGGGAGTGAAGGCAAAGTGACTTGGTCATAGTGGCGGTTGCAGACTGAACTCTGTTATCAGCATTACCTTTAGTATTGAAGAGTTACGATTTATTTGGTGTGCACCCTGTGGGGCATGGCATATGGTTCTGTGCTGCCCTGTTTTCTTTACACATGGTGTTCGTGGGATAATTCTGTGAGCTGTGTGTGCTTACCCCATCTGGGAAATGGAGATCTGAGGAATTAAATGCCATGCCTAGGGCCTCACACTCACAGCGCCTGAATTCAAATGCAGATCATCTGTCTCTAAAGTCCATTTTTTAATCATCATGATTTTTTAATCATCATGAGGTCACCTCTAAAGCTTCCTGAGTTTTTTCTCATTTTCTTGAAACTGCCTTATTTTTTCTGCCTTAGAGTCATGTTGTCTAACTCAAAATGACCTGATTCACTTATTCATTCATTAATTCAATTGGTCAACAAACACCTGTTGTACTTACTGTGTCCTAATCCCTCTGCCAGGAGCTCAGGGATAAAATTGTACCTGAAAGCATAAGATCCTTGTGGTCAAGGAACTCATGGCCTGACAGGTGAGACAGAAAAGTGCCTGAAATGCCCAAGGTAATAAATGCCAGGGTTGGGTCTCCACGGGGAGCCGCAGGGGTGGAGAGGAAGGCAGCTGACTGTGGATTCTGGTAGACTCAGCATAAGGGAAGACTGCCCAGAAGAAAAAGCGTTGCCCTGAGGATGGAAGGAAAGTATTTATTTTTATACTTGTCTTGTTGCCAAGAGGATTTAAAGAGGCTCCATGTCTAGTTCATGGTAAACGACCAACAAACATTTGGTAAATGGCTAGTGGGTAGAAAAGAACTTTGCAATGGTTTCCCTTTTTGCTTTGGCTGCTGGGAAGCTCAGGGGCAAAGTAGTAGCAAGTATTTAGACCTTCCTCTCTCCTTCTTTTTCTCCCCCACCCCCTGCCCCATCCTGCAAGCCTGGGTTGACTTTCATGTAATTCATTCTTTCCACTCTCTGATTTTGCAGGTGGCATTTAGTTTTTGTTTGGCCTTGGGAGTTCTTGGAAACTGCCTCAGATCCTGTTAGAGATGAAGCAAGATAAAGAACACATTTGACATAAGACTGTGTTCCCTAGGTGATCCTTTGGCTTTAGCTGTCAGGGGACTGACATCTCTCTCACTGTGCTTTGGTTTATCCACAAATCACACGGTCTTCACATCCTGAGAATAATGGCATCTTCTTTTCATTCTCTGGATGTCCAAAGCCCTTCATCCATAAAGCCCCACAGGGTCCCATCCAAAAAGCTTGCACGAGGCTCCTCCTTGTGGTGACAAACGTGTTTTTGGAAAGAGAAGTGGTGCTCCCATAGGCAAAGGCAGCCTCTGTTGGTTTGTCTTTTATTTTTCTGAGACAGAGTCTTGTTCTGTTGCCCTGGGTAGAATGCCGGGGCATCATAGCTCACAGCAACCTCAAACTCCAGGGTTCAAGGCAATTCTCCTGCCTTAGCCTCCTGAGTAGCCGGGACTATCGGAACTACATGCCCGGCTACTTTTTCTATTTTTTTTTTTTTTTTTTTAGTAGACATGGGATACTGCTTTTGCTCAAACTGGTCTCGAATTCCTGAGCTCAGGCACTCCACCTGCCTCAGCCTCCCAGAGCGCTAGGATTACAGGCATGAGCCACCGCACCTGGCCAAAGGCAGCCTCTGTATAATGGAGATTTCCAAATGCTCAGTTAATGCTGTCCCACAAATGCCCCACTGAAGACTGCAATGGTTTTCAGATTTTTTGAGGTATCATAGCCGTGATGGCAGAGCCAAGGCACAAACCAGGACCAGCCACACCCCAGGACTGCATTTCCCCGACACCCAGCTGTTGTAACTCATTGTTAGCTATGTGTGTTATCACCTGCTTTGTGGCTGCTTCCCTCTGGCAAGAAGGTCCCCCTTAGAGGGCATTTGTGTCTGGTCCCACCAGAGGCAACATATACGGACTCTGTGGGTAGATCTGGATAGACCTCGGCACCTTCCTGCTTGATCTTGTTTTGTTCATTCACCGTTCACTGAGGGTCAACATGGCTGCGCGCTGAGCATTCTGCTGCTCTATGCGGTGCCAAGGAAGTTCAGTTTCCAGTTGTGAAGACAGATGTGCAAACACATTCAAACCAAGTAGGAAAAGTGCGACTGTGGATCTCTGTTCAACCTAATGAGAAACCCCAGAGGAGGGAGGATGAACTCTGCTGGGGGCTGTCTGGGAAGGCGTCCTGGAGGAGGTGATGTTGGAGTTGGGTGTTGAAGGGTGGTCAGGGATGAGGAAGGACAGGCAGGAGGGAGGCTCGGGATACCACAATTGGGATGCCCCGATCTTCATCCTACAATGAGAAGCCAAGATGCTAATGGATAAATCTCGTGCAGGTGGGGCCACCCAGTGCCCCTCCATGGGGCTTGTGCTGGGACCTGTCCTCTAGATGGTCCAAGTCACTCTCGTTACGGCAACCTTGATCTCCTGGAGGGTGGAGTGGTGGTTTTTCTCACACTTCTGACACCGAATACCTGGTGTCTTTTCCACCCTAACTCCGCAACTTTCTAAGTTCCTCCTTAACTTTCTGACACAAACTGGTGTCCAACAATCCAATCCAACTCACTTCTGACACTTCACTTGGAATTAACGTTAGAGCTCATGAATTCAAGGAGCTCAGTCCCACAAGACTACCCTGACATCAGACCCCAGTCACAAGTCCCAGCCACCAACTGACTATAAATTGGGGCTTTCCCAGGACCCCCTCCTCAGGTTCAATAATTTGTTAGAGTAGCTCACAGAACTACCGAAAATACTTCACTTACCATTTCCAGTTTATTAGAAGGATACAACTCAGCAACAGCTGAATGGGAGAGACTTGCAGGGCGAGGTATGGTGGTTTGTGTGTAAGCAGAGCTTTCCTGCCCTCTCTGGGCACACCACCCTCCCTGGACTTGGATGTGCTCTCCAACGTGGAAGCTCTTAGACCCCCATAGTTTAGGGCTTCTATGGGGGCTCCATTAAGTAGGCAGGATTGGTTAAGTCATTGGCCATTGGTGATTAGCTCAATCCCCAGCCCATCTCTACTCCCAAGTGGTCAGTGGTGTCCAACCATCGAATCGTGTCTTGGTCTTTCTGGAGACCAACCTCATCTTGAAGCTACCTGGGGGCAGCAAGAGTTGCCTCATGAGTGCAAAAGATGCTCCTATCATCTTTATCATTCAGGACATTCCAAGAGTTTTAGCAGCTCCGTCCCAGGAAGTAGGGACAGGGAACAAAAACCAAACGTCTTTCTATGTACCACCAACGTCGTAGAATTTCTTCTTTGGAGAAATTGGTGATGGACGGTGATATTGTTTCCTGAGTTTCTTGGAAAATGTGTCCCCGGTGCTAGGAAATACAGCCGTGACCTAAAAGAAGAAACGGTGGGGCTGAAAGATGCTAGAAGGAGACCAAACTTGCCACTTCAGTGATTCCAAGCAGGATCTTTTCTCAAGTAGAAATAAAAGTGGCCTCTCTGGCCATATCTATAACATACAAAGCAGCAGGTAGAAAATTGGGTCCATCTCTTTTTGGTATTACGTAGACATAGACATACCCTTTCTCCACCCAGGGACCCCAACTGAACAAAAAGAGGCTTCTCTGCCTGGGTTCAAACCCTGGGGTTGCCATTTTCTAGGTGTGACAGTTTTGGGGGAGTTCCTTAAGTATTTGTGTCTCAGTTTCTACATCTGTAAAATGGGAGTATGCACAGTTCTTACCTCATAGGGTTGTTGCAAGGATAGAAATGAATTATGGCCTGGGAAATGCTGAAGACAGGGCCTGGTGCCTAGAAACCTCCTATCAAAGTTTGCTATCATTATTATTCTCAAGACCATTATTCTTTTATTTTTATTTATATATGAAGTACAATAATATTTTATTAATATTATTTTGTTATCAAGATCATTTAGGCTTTGGTTTTTGTTGCTACCTCTGGGACATTGGGGTGAGATTAGAGTCTCCCAGGGGAAAATCAGTAGTGCACCTTGGACTCACAGGGTACCTGCAAATTTGGGGGGCTAGGGCTGGGGGCAGAAGGCTGGTGACAGACTTTATGAGATGTCCTTCCACCCCTTGGCACCTGCTCACCCTTTGCTTGTCACTGTCCTCAGATCAGCCAGGGGACTGAGTTTTATACATCCTTGGAACCTGCTGGTGTTGGCAGGAGGACTGGGAGAGGTGCAGAGCCACCCACCAGGAGGGGAGAGTGCTCCCTGAACCTCTGACCTCTCTGGCTAACCCCTCCTCCTTGATGGGTACATTTTGCAGCTTCCTGAGTTCAGTCCTCTGCCACTTCTCTTCTCCAGACCTCGCCTTGTCTCATCCTCTAAACATGTCTGTGTACATCATCTGCTCAGTTCACACCCCCATCAGTGTCCCTCAGCTGCCTAGTTCACACCTCCATCTGTGTCCATCAGCCGCCCAGTTCACACCCCCATCTGTGTCCATTGGCTGCCCAGTTCACACCCCCATCTGTGTCCATCAGCTGTCCAGTTCACACCCCCATCTGTGTCCATCGGCTGCCCAGTTCACAGCCCCATCTGTGTCCATCAGCTGTCCAGTTCACACCCCCATCTGTGTCCATCAGCTGCCCAGTTTACAGCCCCATCTGTGTCCATCAGCTGTCCAGTTCACAGCCACATCTGTGTCCATCAGCTGCCCAGTTCACACTCTCATCTGTGTCCATCAGCTGCCCAGTTCACACCCCCATCTGTGTCCATCGGCTGCCCAGTTCACACCCCCATCTGTATCCATCGGCTTCATAGTTCACACCCCCATCTGTATCCATCAGCTGCCCAGTTCACAGCCCCATCTGTGTCCATCAGCTGCCCAGTTCACACCCCCATTTGTGTCCATCAGCTGCCCAGTTCACAGCCCCATCCTTGGCCTGCTGTCTCTGTCTCAAACTCAGCATGTCCTGATTCCTTCTCCCCACCCAGCCTCTTCCTCCCTTATCTTCCCCATCTCGGCAGGTGGGAACTCCCTGGATCTCACCCTCACACTCTTGCCTCTCTCTCTCTCATACCCTTGTCAATGCAACAGCCTGCTTTACCTTCGTGATGCACCTGGAATCCGACCACTTCTCCCCACCCCACTGCTTCCTGTTCCCATCCTGGTCTGGGTCACGGGCAGGGCTGTACCAGGGCTATTGCAAGATCCCCCGAGGTCTCCATGCTTCCAGCCTTGCCCCTTAAGCTGCCATAACAAATGACCACAAAGTGGGTGGCGTAAAACAACAGAAGTTTACTCTCTCAGAGAGAGAGACCAGAAGTGAAAAATTAGGGGATGGGAGGGGTTGGTCCTTCCAGAAGCTCTGAGGAGAGTCCATGCCATCCCTTCCTCCTGCTCCTGGCTGTGGCTCCAGGTCTTGAGCTGTGGCTGTGTTGCTCCCATCTCCTCCCCTGTTCTCATGTCACTCTCTCCTCTCTGTCCTTTCCTCATCTCTTCCCAGGACACCACTTGGATGTAGGGCCCACCCCCACCAGGGATGATTTCATCTCACGATGGTTAACTCTGCCACCTCTGCAGAGAACCTTTTTCCAAATAAGATCACCTCCACAGGTCTGGGTGAATCACCATTCGATCCACGACACCCCTCTGCTATCTACTCCTGATGTAGCAGCCAGAGCCCCTGGTTCTTCTGCCCCAGCCTGTGTGGCCGCTCCCATGTCATTCAGAGAGAGGCCCCTGCTCCACCCAACCTCCCATTCACACTCCCCTGGCCTCCTTTGTCTCACTCTGCCTGTCCTGCCCCAGACACCTCCCACCCACGGGGGTGTGGGAGGCTCTGCACCCCAGGCCCCTTCCTTGCTGCCCCCTCCTCCAGGGCTTTGCTCCATGTCCTCCCTGCACCCCAGCCTGGTGCCCTCTCTGCTTCACTCCTGGGCCCCATCTTTTTCTCCATTGCCAGTTGCTTAGTTTTTTTTGTTTTGTTGTTTGTTTCCTGCTGACCCTACTCCCTAGATGCTGGTCCCAGGAGGGTAGGGATTTTGGTTTATTTGCCCTTGAGTTTGAACTGAGAAAATAGGTGAGTGAGGGTTAAGTGAGATGACGCTTTTCAAGTGCACAGGCTGCACAGGAGGAGCCCCAGTCCCCACTGCTGCCGTCACCATCATTAGAGAGAGACTTGTAGTAATAGTCATGAGTGGGGGGCAGTGACAGCAGTGTGGGGCCCCCCAGCATTTGGGGTGTGTCCAGCAGTGGGTGCTTGTAAATGTTTGTCGACTGAATGAAGGGTAGTAACCCGTTCTGTCCGGTGTCCTCCCTCAGCCATGCATGGGATGTTCGTGATTCTGCTGCCGCTCAGCCTGATCCTGATGGTTTTCGGGGGGATGATAGGGTTTCTGAGCTTCCTCCTCCGTGCCTATCTCCTCCTGCTGCTCACTGGGACTCTCTTCCTCTTTGGAGGTAGGTGCCCACCCTGTCCAGGGCTTGGGAGGACATGGGTGGTGGGTGCCGCACAGGACCCCTCTGTGGGTTTCTATTGGTGACATCACAGTTGGGAGAGAGAAGCAGTTTCCAGCCCAGGATTCCTGGGCCTTTGGTTCCAAGGCAGAAGCAGTGGGGAGGCAGCAGCTTCCAAGAATCATTTTCATTATCTTACCTAAGGAGCCGCGTACATTACCTTTGCCCGAGGTCACAATAGCTTCCAGCTCTAGGGCCGTGGGCTGGCAAGGGGCGCTCACTCCGGCCATCCTTGCTCTCTCAGGCTGACCAGATGTTCTGGCAGATATCAATTAAAAGCCAGGCGGTATCACGCACAAGAAGGTAAACACCGCCTGGCCGCCCTTGTATGTGGGGTCTAAACAAGCATTACTCATAGAGGCAGAGAGTAAAATGGGTGTCAGAGGCCGGGGGAGGAGGACATGAAGATGATGCTCAAAGGACACAGAATTTTAGTTCGACGGGAGGTAAATTGAAGAAACGTGTTGTACATCATGGTCCCTTCAGTTAATAACAGTTGTGTTTTTGAAAATCACTGAGAGTTAAGAGTTCTCCCACAAAGAGTGCTAAATGTGCGAGGCAGCGTATCCATTAATTAGTTCAATCTTGCCATTATTTAATGCAGAGATCAAAACACCACATGTTATACACCATCAATTAACAATTTTTACTTGTCAGTGAAACACTAAGCCCTACCACAATAGGTGTGGCAGACGGTGGCTGGATCGAAGCCACTGCTGGGCAGACGAGAGGTTTCAAAACGTGGGATTTGGTGCACGGCTGCTGCTCTGCGGCTCCCTGCACTTCTGTGTGTTCGGGGTGGATCCTCGCTGAGAAAGGACAGCCGGTAGTGATGACGTGCGCACTTAGACTCCAGGAAGAGAAAAAGCAAAAGGAATGTCTGGAGGCAAAAATATTGCAAAGCTCTGAATCTTCCAACCACCCACAATTGTTAATATTGGCATGAATAGCTCACCCAATGACTGTCTTGCAACCAGCACTACCCCGTAGAAGTTTCTGTGATGGAGAAGCTCTCTGTCCTATGGTTCCGGGAAAGCCACCAACCAGGCTCGGGCAGTGAGTGCCAGTGAGAGACTGAATTGTTAATTTAATTTATATGAATCGACTTAAATAGCCACATGGGCTACCATACTGGTCAGTGCAGCTCAAATCTGCTATTTCTGGAGACCCACCATGTGCTGGGGACTGAGGATAGGCTGGACAGGCATGGCCCCTGCCCTCTGAGCTCATACCCTGGAGGGGCAGGTAGACATGATTAGTTATATAATTACACAATTGAGTGCAGAATTGCAGCTGTGCCCTGGGTGGTGGTAGACAGCTGTGTGGTGCCATGGGGTCACTGCATAGGAGCTGAGATACAGAGGATTGGAGGACTGGGGAGAGGAGGGGGCCCCAGGCAAGGGTCCTGTGGTAGGAAGGAGTGAGGACTCTGGGTCTTGGCTGTTGTAGTTGGGCAAGGCAAGGATGAGAAGGAGGGGAAGAAGAAGGAAGAAGGGAAAAGTGGGGAGGAGGGGAGCAGGAGGACGGGAGGAAGGAGGGTGCTGGGTCTCACCTGCTCTCCCCTTGCCTTCCCTGCAGCCACAGTGACCCTGTCTGGGATCAGCATCTACATCGCATATTCAGCTGCTGCCTTCCGGCAGGCGCTGTGCCTCCTGGAAGAGAAGGCCCTCCTGGACCAGGTGGACATCCACTTCGGCTGGTCCCTGGCCCTGGGCTGGGTCAGCTTCGTCGCTGAGCTGCTCACCGGGGTGGCCTTCCTGGCAGCAGCCCGTGTGCTCAGCCTGAGGCGGAGGCAGGACCAGGCCATCTGAGCCAGACGCCTGGTGGTGCTTGTGGGGGGAGGCTGGGGCACTTTGTGGACCCACCATGGTGGGCTGCAGTGTCCTCTTCCTTGAAGGCCATCAGGGAAGCCCAGGGGCCAGCCCTCAGCCCTGTGTACTGAGCTGGGGCCTGGCTGTCACCTCAGTGCCATCTGTGGGCCCTGAGTGGCGGTGCGTGCACTTACGGATGTTTGTCCATGTGGCCCGGAGGAGCACCGAGGGGGCCTCTAATCATACGCAGCACTTTACAGATTGCAATGTCCCTGTGTTGCCTCTGGCTTCATTTCATTCTCACCTGAGCCCTTTGGGTCAGCTCTTCTGGGTTGAAGCAATGTTAAGGATGGTCAGAGAGGTTAGGTAACTTGTGCAAAGGTGCACAGCGAACTCATGGCATACTCCTCGCTTCAAGACCAGGCTCTCTCCTTCGCCATAGCTTTTCCCGCAGCCTCCCTGCCGGCTGGCCATGGGTACTGGGTGTGAGGTATACGCCCTCTTGGTCACTGCCTCATGCTTTAAATGACCCTAGATTACCTAGGAAACCCTAAAATGGAGACAGCAAAGAACTGGGTTTCTCAGCGCCAGGCTGGTGGAAGAATTTCCTCCTACCTCGGTTGCTCTAGCAGGGTCATGCCTACCTGATCTGGAGGGGAAAGGCTCAGTTAGTGATTCTTGGTGATCAGGGGCTCTCTTTTGAGACATTACACAGAGTCATTTGTGAGCTGAAAGATATTCTCAAACGTTCAGGTGGTCAGTGTGCTGGTCCCCTTATGAGTCATTTCATAATTGTCAGGAAATTTCTGTAAGAAGAGAAGAATTAACAAACTCCCTCTTAGTAGGGACAGGCAATTAGCAGTCCTGGGGAAGGGAAGACTCATCTGCACACTCAGTAGGGAAAAGAGTCCTGGAAAATGCCCTGGGAAACTTCCTGGCTGTCACCTTTGTACTGAGTCTTCAATCCAAGTGTTAAATGTTAGCTTGAGTCACCCTTGAGCCTGTGATGAAAGGATTTCTGCTGAGCTCCATTCTCCAGTGTAAAGTCCAAGCCCGGGAAGATTGAAACCCACAAGGAAACGCACATGTGGTCATTTGCTGAGTATGTGAATGGGTCTCCACCTGGGGTGCCCATTGGATTCGCCTGGAGAATTTAAATAATTGCCCAGGTCCAAGCGCAGGCCAATTAAATCATAATGTCTGGGGCTGGTAAGGGGAGGATGAGCTGTAAAAAGTTCCAGGCTGAGATGGGCAATGAGCTCCATCAGAACCCAACAGACGCCTGCGTGTAGTGGGTCATGCTTCCCGCGTGATTTGAACCCTGCGCGATGTCACATTCAATAAACGCCTAAGGAGGGGCGAGCCTAGCGTTTGGTTTGTTCTCAGACATTCACAGGGATTTTGTTAAAATGTAGCCTGTGATCTGGCAAGGTGAACATGGAGACCTGGGCTTCTGCACTGCTAATAGACTCCTGCGTGGGGGCAATGCTGCTGGTCTGTGGGTCAACTGAGTGGAGAGGATTTATAAAGACACACACACACACACACACACACACACACACACGAGATTGCGTGTCCTTCAATGCAGCAGTGTTTTCATTTTTATTTATTTTTGAGAGAATCTTATGCTGTTACTCTGGGTAGAGTGCTGTGGTATCATCATAGCTCACAGCAAACTCAAATTCTTGGGCTTAAGCGATCCTCCTGCCTCAGCCTCCCCAGTAGCTGAGAAGGCATCCGCTGTGACGCCCGGCTACTTTTTCTATTTTTAGTACATCTCTTGCCCTTGCTCAGGCTGGTCTCGAATGCCTGAGCTCAAGCAGTCCACCCACCTTGGCCTCCCAGAGTGCTAGGATTGCAGGCGTGAGCCGCACTCCCGGCTTGCAGCAGTGTTTTTAGTTATGGTCACACTGTTAAGTTCTTTCGTGAAATAATGATGTACCTTTCTCAGTCGTGTGGCCTTGGTGGGTCTGGGTGGGAGAGGGTGCTCACCTCCTTGGCCTGTGTTGGCATTGAGCCCTCTCCAGGGAAGCTGTGGCCTGAGCACCTTTTGGGCTAAAATAACTCTGGATGTGACATTGGCTTTCTGTACTATGGGGTGTTGGGGTTAGGCCTGGAATAGGAAGTGGAGAGGTTCCCTGGGGTAATCTTCAGGGCTTAAACACTGCTTTTCCTTCCTCCCTGTCTTCATTCTGAGATTCTGGCTCACAGAGATGGGGGTTTCCAGAATACAGGACTCCGGGGCAATGCTGGTCACATCCAGCCCGAGGCTCTTTGGGGCTTGTTGGTGCCCAGGTGGCTGGTGCCAACCTCTGTGCGTCTGAGTGGGGAGGTCTGCGTGGGGCCTCAGAACTCACTTCTGCCCAGCTCCAGTAAGGCAGCTGCCGCCACTCTGGGCTGGCCCTTTCCCTAATGCTGACCTGAGGAGTTTGTTAATTGGTGGGGAAGACCCATTACCTTGGTGCACATGAGAGTCACCTGGGCAACTTTTAAAATTCTTGATGCCTGGGCCACATCCTTGATCTGATGGTCTAGGCATTGGTATTTTTTTTCTTAGCATTGTATTTTTAAAAAAAATTTCAGATAGAAATAACAGTAGAAACAGTTAGGTTACATTGTTTGCGTTTATTAGGTAGTCTAAATTGTAGTAGAGCTCTTCACCCAGGAAGTGCCCCTTAGGTGAGAGCTCACCAACCCCTCCCCCTCCCTCGTCCTCCCCCTCCCCGTTTACTCCTTCTTCCTGCCCTCCCTCCTTCATCCTCCCCTCTCTCCCCTCCCTCCTCCCCTTGATTGTGGTTCTGTTTTTCCCTCGTGTGGACATGTATTAGTTCATCTACTGGCTTCATATTAGTATCGAGCACTTTGGATACTTGCTTTTCTATTCTTGTGATACTTAGGAGGATGGTCTCTAAATCCATCCAGATAAATACCAAAGACATAAAATCCCCATCTTTCTTTGTGGATGAACAGTATTTCATGGTGTCCGTATATGACAGTTTGTTAATCCATTCCTGAGTCGACAGGCAGATGGGTTGTTTCCACATCTTGGCGATTGTAAATCGAGGTGTGGTAAACCTTCTAGTGCAAATGTCCTTATGACAAAATGACTTTTTTCTTCTGGGCAGATGCCTAGCAATGGGGTTGTGGGATCAAATGGAAGGTCTACTTTTAGTTCTTTGAGGATTATCCATACTTCTCCAATAGTCTACAAATGTTCCCTCCTCTCTGCACCCACCAGGCACCCACCAGGCTCTCATTTGTAAAGAGCCCTCCTGATGATGCCAGTGTGCAGCCAAGGTTGAGATACTCCTGTTCCAGGGGGTCAATTCTGGGTCATGAGATGCTGGGGGAGGGCCTGGGCCTGGGGAGGCTTAGAAAGTCTCTGGGAGGTGCTGATGGTTCAGTGGGTTTGGGGACCACTGGTGTGGGTAATAAAATGCCATCACCATGGTCGTTATGACATCCTCCTCCACACGGGACATCATCATTCTCACCATGGCATCATCATAGTAATATGACATCACCCTCATGCTGACATCATCACCATCACAGCTGGCCCTAGGGAGTCTGTACCACGCACCTGTGCTATTCTACGTGCCAGTCAGTCAGTTAACAAACGCCTGATGGAAAGCTGCTGTGCTCTAGGAACTGGGTGGTGACTCCAGCCCTTGCTCTCTGAGCTGACCCACGACTGAGGAGGGAGGCTGATGAAATACATAGCAAGTAATTAGGACTATGGAGATAAGCAAAGCCGGGTACAGACGAGGAAATGAAGGCACAAACTGGCATAGGAGAGAAAAGAATACACTGGGAGTAAAATTCAGAACGGCCTGATCCTGAGACAATTCTCTGTCCACTCCTGCCAAAGTGTGTAGTAGTACCCAGCCTTCTGTCTCCTCTTGGGTTCAGGGTTTTGCTGTGACTTCCCTGTTTCATCTGGAAAAGTGCAAATGGAGCGGATTATTCACCAGGCCATGCGGGGTGGGTGGCCCCCAAACCCACTGAACCATCATCAGCACCTCCCAGTGAGAACACAGTGGCAAAATCAGTACTAGTCTGGGGAAAAGAAAGCATTTTTGCAAAGTGAGGCCACCCTTGCTATTAAAGGCGGTCTTTGCTGCCACTTGCTGGTCATATGGTGGAACTGCGTCAGGGGCTAGGCTGGATTCTCACAAAAGATGTTTGTTTTCTGCTCTCTGAGCTCTCAGCGCTGGGTTAAATACTAGCGGGGTGGTGATTCTCAGCTGTAGCGATTCTATTCCCACCTCGCTGACATTTGGCAATGTCTAGAGACAGTTTTGGTTGTTACAGCCGATAGGGTTTGTGTGCACTACTGGCATCTAGGGGGCAGAGGCCAGGATGCTGCTGAACACCCGGTATGCTCAGGAGAGCCCCATAGCACAGAATCATCTGGTCCCACTGTGGTGCTGATGTTGAGACACCCTGCTAGAGGAAGAGAGCCAGATAATAACAAAATAAAATGTGTGTGTACTCTAGGCACTGACAACGTAGGAAAGAAGACTCTCATTTACTCATTTGTCCATTCAAAACATGTTTGCCAGACACCTGCTGTGAGCCAGGCACTGTTAGTGGGGATGGCCACAAGATCCCTGCCCTTATGAGTTCCCATGGAAACAGAGGTAAACACATGGGCCGATAATGTATGTGGTAGATTCAGATAAGGGTCAGTGTTGCGAAGAAAACAAAACAGGGGAGAAGGTGAAAGGTGTCTGGGATGGAAAGGCCTTGAAGAGGAGGTGACCTGAATGAGGAGCCTTCAGGGGGAAAAGGCCAGGCAGCAACAGCAAGTGCAAAGGCCCTGGGGCAGAATCATGTGTTTAAGGAAAAGAGAGAAGAGAGTTGAGGGAGAGGAGGAGGGGGTGAAGTTAGAGGCAGAGAAGGTGGGGAAGGGGTGATGGGTGATGCCCATGGTAAGGAGGTGCTGGTGATTAAACAGGGGTAGAATTCTGTTTTGATCTGTTCTGTTCTGTTCTGATCTCACCTGTTCTGTTCTGAACTGTTCTGATCTGACAGATTCTGAGCTGATGATCTGTTCTGTTCTAACCTGACCTGTTCTGTTCCAACTTGTTCTGTTCTATTCTGATCTGTTTTGTTCTGAGCAGTTCTCATCTGACCTGTTCTGTTCTGTTCTAACTTGTTCTGTTCTATTCAGACCTGTTCTGTTCTAATCGGACGTGTTCTGTTCTGTTCTGATCTGACCTGTTCTTTTCTGAGCTGCTCTGTTTTGTTCTAGCCTGTTCTGTTCTATTCTGGCCTGTGCTGTTCTAATCTGACCTGTTCTGTTCTGATCTGGTCTTTTCTGTTTGGTCCTGTCCTGTCCTGTCCTGTCCTCTCTTATCATTCCATTCTATTTGGCTTTTATTTGGAAAGCATCAAAATGCCTTTAATACAGTGGTTCTCTGTTCTGCCTTCACATAAGCACCATCTGGGGGATTTATTAAAAATAAAAACAAACAACAACCAATTTCTAAGACTTGGGCCTCAGTGGAGCCTCGTGGAATCAAAGCTTCGAGGCACTGGGCACTGGAAGTTCTGGGGTGATCTGCTGTGCAGGGGAGGGGAGGCCACTGATATGAGACCCAGGTCTGTTGTGTGAACAGACCACAGGGTCGAGAGTTGGTGTGGGAAGTCCAGGTGGGGCTTCATAGACCTGGGAGAGACAAAGAGCTCCGAGCAGGTGCAGGCCTGGTCGGGTCCAGGTTTCTACTCATGTAAAGGTAAATAGAGAGGGGAGGGGCTGAGGAGCGGCTGTCCCCTGCTGTGCAGGCTCAGCTCAGCCTGGAGTCCAGTCCTCAGGCTCAGACCTGCCTGCACCCTCGGGCACAGCACTGGCCTCAGAGAGGGTGTGAGGGTGCTCTGCCTGAAAAGGAAGGGCCGTTTGTTCACCCACGCACCCATGTATTCATTTATATGTTTTTCATTAATTCACTTACTCATCTATCTATCCTGTCACCCATACATTACCTACGATTGGCTCACTCACTCAGCGGTTACTCCTTCACACAGTCAACTCACTCATTCCATTACTCACTTATTCATTCTGTCACTCACTCACTGATTCACGCATTCACTTGTTCACTCACACACACTTGCTCACTGACTTGCTCACTCAATCGCTCTGCTCATTCCCTCATTCACTCATTCTAGTCACTATCCATTCATGCATTCACATAGTCACTCACTCATTCACACATTCACTCGTTCATGCGCTCACTCATTCCATTCATTCATACATTCATATAGTCATTCATTCACTCGCTCATTCCATTCATTCATACTTTCATAGTCATTCATTCACTCACTCATTCCATTCATTCATATAGTTATTCATTCACTCACTCACTCATTCACTCACTCATTCATGTCCTTATCCTCCCATCCACTCCACACATCAGTGCCTGATGTACCAAGTGCTGTTTGAAGTACCAGCAAAATGACAAAAAAATCTGCCCTTGTGAAGCTGACACTCTGGGGTGTGTATGTAAGTGTGTACGTGCATGAGACAGACAATGACCATCGCAGGTGATGTATATAGTAGGTGTCCTGGTAAGAAGCTCCCTGACCAGGTGAGAAGAGGCAGGGCAGAGCATGCGGGGCGTGAACTGTGCAGTGAACATAATGCCCCATCCCATTCGAGGGACTGGCCACTCTCTCTCCTGACTTTGCTTCCCTGGCTCCCTGCTGTCTCTCTGGCCCTCCCTTAGGGCCATGGGTGTGGTGGGGCTGCCTCTCCTTGGGGCTGGACTGCGGGGAGCAGAGTGGAGACCAGCCTCAGCCCCGGGTGCAGCCTCTGGGCTAATGCAGGATCCTTGACACAGTGGGGGGCCCCAGGGACTTGCAAAGCAGGCACTGCCACCCTGCCTGGCACACAGGAGCCTGCAGCCCACAGAAGGGCAGGGCTTGCTCTGGGAGAGGCTGAAGGTGAGAGGCCCGGGGTCAGCCCCCTCATCCCTCTTCCCTCCCTGTGCTGCCCTGGGCTGCTCCCTGGATTTCTAGGGAGGAAACTGCTCAGATTTAATTTATAATAAAAAGGAGGAGTAATCGTGCTCTGTGCTTCTCGTCTCAGTGAATTTCCACTTGTCATTTTCCTGGCACCTGACACCTGAGAGCTGGCACACCGATGATGTTAGGCCTCTGAGAAGGGTGGAGGTCGTCTTGTGTCCCCACCTTGTCTAACAACAGACTCTGTTACAAGGGAGGGTCCCTCTGGAGCACATGGAGGGTGGATCCCGAATGGGGAGCAGGGAGACAGGGAGAGTGAGAGAGGATGAGACGAGGATGCACACAGGAAAACGGGAGACAGGGGCAGGCACGGACCTGGAGAAATACAGTGAGAATGTAACTGGGAAGGTGGGGTAGGGGTGGGGTGGGGGTGGAGGGGACACAGAGAGGGGAGGAGAGAGCTGGTGCACAGAGAGAAGAAGAGAGAACAGAAGTGACAAGAGGGGGCGAAGGGCTGCAGGAGGTTTGGGGAAAGGCAGAAAGAGAGGGATGGAGTCTGAGATAGAGACAGGAAAGAGAGAGAGAGAGAAACGGATGAGGTGGCAGAAGAGACCCCCAGAGACAGCAGGCTGGGAGATGGAAAGATGGCCCTGTGCAGACCCTTTAGGTGGGCTTGCTACTGGTTACTGGCTACTGGCTACTGGGCCAGAGATGGTGCTCAGAGCCAGCATGCTGGGACCCTGGGTCTCCAGAGGCAGATGTGAATCCTGGGTGGGCAGGGCCTGGCCTGGAGCAGGAGCTAGCGCCATGAAGGCGCTGGTGTCATGCAGGGGCTGGTGTCATGCAGGGCTGGCCTGGAGCAGGGGCTGGCGTCATGCAGGGGCTGGCATCATACAGGGCTGTCCTGGAGCAGGAGCTGGCGTCATGCAGGCGCTGGTGTCATGCAGGGGCTGGCGTCATGCAGGGCTGGCCTGGAGCAGGGACTGGCGTCATGCAGGGCTGGCCTGGAGCAGGAGCTGGCATCATGCAGGGGCTGACCTGGATCAGGGGCGGGTGTCATGCAGGGGCTGTCGTCATGCAGGGCTGGCCTGGAGCAGGGGATGGTGTCATGTAGGGGCTGGTGTCATGCAGGGGCTGGCGTCATGCAGGGCTGGCCTGGAGCAGGGGCTGGTGTCATGCAGGGCTGGCCTGGATCAGGGGCGGGTGTCATGCAGGGGCTGGCGTCATGCAGGCTGTATCTTCCACCTTCATGAGGAGATGGAGCTGGGTAGGGTCTGGGCACCTGGTGGCAGGTGTTTGTCTGAGCTGGAGGGGCAGGGAAGCTGAAGTCCTGATTTGTTCGTCATATTCAACCAACCTCTGCCCTAGAGAATAACGGAACGTCCTCTAGCACAGGATGGATCCCCTGAATGGCATCTCAGCCTGGCTGAAACTTGGGAGCCATTAAAGGTCAGGGCAGGAAGGTCTGAGGAAGGAAGGGGACAGCCTGATGAGCTTGAGCTTTTTTTTTGGAGATAGTGTCTTATTATGTTGCCCTCAGCAGAGTGCCGTGGCATCACAGCTCACAACAACCTCAAACTCCTGGGCTCCAGCAATCCTCTTGCCTCAGCCTCTCAAGTAGCTGGGACTACAGGCACCACCACAAAGCCCGGCTATTTGAGCTTCTTGTTCTTGGGATTCCAGCTCAACTGTGTGGCTTTGGGGACGTCCCCGCTTCCCTCTGGGCCTCAGTTTCATTGGCAGGACACAGGCTGTTCTGGGGGCCCGGTTGTGGATGTGTTAGTGGATGGGGTCCCAGATGTGGATGGGACAGTCTTGCTCAGGGGAGTGGCACAACTCTGTCTTGCTGTCCAAGGGTGGCCAGAGTACCCTCACTGCAATCTTGTGTAAGGAGGGTGCTGGCTGAGAGGATGCGAAAGAAAAGAGATGTTCCAAAGCGGGGTGGCAGCCTGGGTGTGGGGTTGGGCAGCTGAGTGCCCCCTGTCCGTGTTTCTCATCTGTACAGGAGGATGGACAGACGGCCAGGGAGGACAGACATGGAGCCTCTAAATGATGCTACTTCACCAATATTCAGAGGCCCCAGCTTGTTGCCATCACCTGCCTTCTAGAATCTTCAGGAGGCCTCTCCTCTGAGCTCAGCCACACATCCTTCCTTGTCATCTGTACTGCCTTGTCTAGGAGCCCCCAGGGAACCCCCTGTAGTAAGAGCCTCCATGTCATGTGAGCCTTCCTTGCCACGCAGAATACTGTAGAGTTCCCAGGGCAAGTCTGAGTCCCCATCTCACCCTTGCCACTGTCCTCCCCCATCCCCACTGAGGGACAAGGTCAGTGAGGTCTGAGACGGGGATGCCCGGGTGTCATGCACTCGAGGCTCTTTCATCAGCAGTATCTCCACGCCAGGCACGGCACCTGCTCTTTGTGAGGACGGCCTGGGGCTTCTGTAAGAACGACATTTGTTCCATATTCCTTTCTATTTCCTCAATTAGAAATGCTTAATTTAACGGATTGCTCAGAGCCCCAGAAGAGGAACAACCATTTGATAACGAATAAAATATTTATGCACGGAGACAGACTCTGCCCCGCCGTCCCTCCCACCTTGCTCCTTTGTGGGGTTTGCTCCCCCTGGTTGAATTGTTGGGTCCCACCTGAAAGGAGGGGCTTGGGGGAGCTGGAGAGGTCATGGAGGACTCACTGGCAGTGCCTGGAGCAGCCACTGGTTTTTCTCCACACCTGGCACTTTGGCCCTGACTTGGCCTGTGGAACCTGCTGGGGTCAGCGTGGGGTGGAATTGTCCTCTCATTTGTTCCTTCCACCTTTCACTGACCGGCCTCCAGTAGGAGGGGCAGCTGGGGTTCCTGTGGCTGCTTTCTTAAAAAAGGAACTGTCATGGGTTCAAGTGTGTCCTCCAAAAAGATAGGCTGAAACTGAAACTGAAACTCTGGTACCTGTGACCTTATTTGGAAAAAGGGCTTTTACAGATGTGGCTGCTGCATTAGGACAAAGTCATACTGGACAGGGCGGCCCTAAATCCAAGACCAGTGCCTCTATAAGAAGCCCAGGTGAAGATAGAGACACAGAGAGGAGACAGCCACAGGAAGACAGGTGCGGAGACGGGAGTGAGGCTTCCACAAGCCAAGTAACACCGCTCACCACCAGGGGCTGGAAGAGGAAAAAAAAAACCCTTCAATGGAATCTTCGGAGGTAGGATGGCTCACCTTGATTTTGAAATTTTGGCCTCCAGAACTGTGCAAGAATAAATTTCTACTGTTTTAAGCCACATCATTGGTGACAATTCATCAGGGCAGCCCTAGGGAATAACTACAATCACCATAACACAAGCTTATTTTAAGGCTCCAAGTTCTAACAGCAGCCAGTATTCCTAAGGATGTGTCACATGCTCCTTATGCTTTATCTTCTTCCGTCTTCCCGAAGTTTGAGAAGCAGGTGCTGCTATTATCTTTAACCCAATGAGGAAACTGAGGCTTGGTAAGGGGGAAATAATCACCCAAATTCATGCCCCAGGCAGGGTGGGTCTTAGAAACGGACCTAAGTTCCTGACCAGCTCCTGTGTTCTTTTTTTTTTTTTTCCACATATACATTAATGCATTTATGGGGTACAATGTGCTGATTTTCATATACAGTTAGGAACACTTACATTGCACTGGCTAATATATACCTATTCAGTATAAACTATAAATGTCTTTTTTTATTTTTATTAATTTTTTTACTAAATCATAGCGGTGTACATTGATATGATCATGGGGCATCATACATGAGCTTCACAGACCGTATGACACATTTTCATCACAATGGTCAACACAGTCTTCCTGGCATTCTCCCAGTTACTGTGCCAAGACATCTACATTCCACATCTACCAAGTCTTCTGTGTTCTTCTTCTTTTTTTTTATTAAATCATAGCTGCGTACATTGATATGATCATTGGGCATCATACACTAGCTTCACAGACCATTTGACACATTTTCTTTTTTTTTTTCCATTATTATTATTTTTTTATTATAGATAAAAATATGCACCATAGATGTGGCCCAACCCATCACCCTCCCTCCACGCAAACCTCCCCCCTCCCTTCCCCTTCCTTGGTCCTGTCCTCATAGTCTTGTGGTATAGTTGGGTTATAGCCTTCATGTGAAAGCTATAGTTTACCTTCATAGTAGGGCTGAGTACATTGGATACTTTTTCTTCCATTCCTGGGATACTTTGCTAAGGAGAATATGTTCCAGCTCCATAGCTTCTCAGGTTACAAAATCAACGTTCATAAATCGGTAGCTTTTATATTTACCAACAATAGTCAAGCTGAAAAAACAGTTAAGGACTCTATTACATTCACAGTAGTGCCAAAGAAGATGAAATATTTGGGAGTTTATCCACCAAAGGACGTGAAAGATCTCCATAAAGAGAACTATGAAACTCTGAGAAAAGAAATAGCTGAAAATGTTAACAAATGGAAAAACATACCATGCTCATGGCTGGAAAGAATCAACATTGTTAAAATGTCCATACTATCCAAAGCAATATACAATTTTAAAGCAATCCCTATTAAAGCTCCACTGTCATACTTTAAAGTTCTTGGAAAAATAATACTTCATTTTATATGGAATCAGAAAAAACCTCAAATAGCCAAAACATTACTCAGAAATAAAAACAAAGCAGGAGGAATCACACTACCAGACCTCAGACTGTACTATAAATCAATAGTGATCAAAACAGCATGGTACTGGCACAAAAACAGAGAAGTAGATGTCTGAAACAGAATAGAGAACCAAGAGATGAATTCAGCTACTTACCGTTATTTGATCTTTGACAAGCCAATTAAAAACATTCAGTGGGGAAAAGATTCCCTATTTAACAAATGGTGCTGGATGAACTGGCTGGCAACCTGTAGAAGACTGAAACTGGACCCACACCTTTCACCATTAACTAAGATAGACACTCTCTGGATTAAAGATTTAAACTTAAGACATGAAACTATAAAAATACTAGAAGAGAGTGCAGGGAAAACCCTTGAAGAAATCGGTCAGGGCGAGTATTTTATGAGAAGGACACCCCAGGCAATTGAAGCAGCTTCAAAAATACACTACTGGGACCTGATCAAACTAAAAAGCTTCTGCACAGCCAAGAACAAAATAAGTAAAGCAAGAAAACAGCCCTCAGAATGGGAGAAGATATTTTTAGGTTATGTCTCTGACAAAGGTTTAATAACCAGAATCCACAGAGAACTCAAACGTATAAGCAAGAAAAGAACAAGTGATCCCAATGCAGGCTGGGCAAAGGACTTGAAGAGAAACTTCTCTGGAGAAGACAGGCACACGGCCTACAGACATATGAAAAAATGCTCATCATATTTAATCATGAGAGAAATGCAAATCAAAACTATTTTAAGATATCATCTAACTCCAGTAAGATTAGCCCATATCTCAAAATCCCAAGACCAGAGATGTTGGCATGGATTTGGAGAAAAGGGAACACTTCTACACTGCTGGTAGGAATGCAAATTAATACATTCCTTTTGGAAAGATGTTTGAAGAACACTTAGAGATCTAAAAATAGATCTGCCATTCAATCCTATAATTCCTCTACTAAGCATATACCCAGAAGACCAAAAATCACATCATAAAGATTTTTGTACCAAAATGTTCATCACAGCCCTATTCATAACTGCCAAGTCATGGAAAAAGCCCAAGTGCCCATTGATCCACAAATGGATTAATAAATTGTGGTATATGTACACCATGAAATATTATGCATCCTTAAAGAAAGATGGAGACTTTACCTCTTTCATGTTTACATGGATGGAGGTGGAACATATTCTTCTTAGTAAAGTATCTCAAGAAAGGAAGAAAAAGTATCCAATGTACTCAGCCCTACTATGAAACTAATTTATGGCTTTCACATGAAAGCTATAACCCAGCTACAACCTAAGAATAAGGCAAAGGGGGAAAGGTAGGGGAGGGAGTGGAAGGTGGGTGGAGGAAGGGTGATGGTGGGATTACACCTGTGGTGCATCTTACAAGGGTATATGTGAAACTTAGTAGAATGTAAATGTCTTAACACAACAACTAAGAAAATGCCAGGAAGGCTATGTTAACCAATGTGATTAAAAATGTGTCAGTCTATAAAACCAGTGTATGATGCCACATGATCGCATTAATATACACATCTATGATTTAATAAGAAGA
>CAUYPK010001046.1:0-14122 GCA_963574355.1 Loris lydekkerianus
TAAATTGAGGTGCATTGTGGTTGGGTGCATAAATATTAATAATTGAGATCTCATCATATTGAGTATTACCTTTAACAAATATGAAGTGTCCATCCTTATCCTTAATTATTTTGGTTGGTTTAAAGCCTATTGCGTCTGCAAAAAGGATTGCAATGCCTGCTTTTTTCTGCTTTCCATTTGCCTGAAATATAGATGACCATCCCTTCACCTTGAGTCTATATTTGTCTTTTAATGTAAGATGCAATTCTTGGATGCAGCAGATATCTGGCTTGATTTTGGGTATCTAGTCAGCCAACCTGTCCCTCTTCAGAGGACAATTTAAACCATTCACATTAATTGAGAATATTGATAAGCCTTTCGAGAGTCTGGTGGACATTTTTAATCCTTTTGTGACTGTGGAATTTGATCAAAAATTTTTTGGGTGGGTTTACTTTTGTGGTGGACAATTATACTGGTCTTTATGAATAATAGGTCTAAGAATGTTCCTGGTGAGCTGGTTTAGTTGTGGCAAATTTCTTCAACATGTGAATGTCGTTGAAGTATTTAATTTCTCCGTCATAAATGAAGCCCAGTTTAGCTGGGTACAGGATCCTAGGTTGAAAGTTATTTTGTTTTATGAGATTAAAAGTTGATGACCATCCTTTTCTAGCTTGAAAGGTTTCAGCAGAGAGATCTGCAGTTATTCTAATATTCTTCCCCTTGTAGGTAATCGTTTTCTTCCTCTGACAGTTTTCAGAATTTTATCCTTCATTTTAACTTTAGTGAAATTGATTATGATGTGTCTGGGGCATGTCTCATTCAGGTTGAGTCATGCTGGAGTTCTGAAACTGTCTGCTATCTGAATTTCGGAATCTCTTGGCATACCTGGATAGTTCTCTTTCATAATCTCATGGAGAAGAGACTCTGTGCCTTGTGAAGCCACTTCCTCACTTTCTGGGATTCATACAAGACAAATATTGGTTTTCTTTGAATTATTTCAGATGTCTCTGAGAGAATGGTCTGTTTTTGCTCTCCATTTCTCTTCTTCTTTCAGGGTTTGGGAGTGTTCGAAAGCTTTGTCTTCAATGTCAGAAATCCTTTCTTCTGCTTGCTCCATTCTGTTACTGAGGGATTCTACTGTGTTTCTTAGATCTTTGAGGGATGCAACTTCTTGTCTCTATGTGTAAAAATCTTTCGTCATTTGGTCTTGGAATCTGTTGAATTCTTGAGATAACTTTTTGAATTCTAATTTGATTTTATTTGCTATCCAGATCCTGAATTCAATTTCTGACATCTCAGCTATTTGTTTGTGCATGGCATCTTTTGCCGTTTCTGCCCCATTGATCCTTGGGGAAGTTGATCTACTATGATTATTCATATTTCCAGAGATTTTCTGTTGATTTTGCCTCATGATTGTTTTTCACCGTTGCCTCTGGCCGTCCTCAGAGTTAGGGAGGTGTCTCTCCAAGATTAGACCCGAGCAGGTTCACTCTATTGTTGCTGGATCTTTGTAGGGAGTGACCCTGTGTAGTTCCTCTGGGGATGCTTTAGCTAGGAAGTTCTGGTTGTGGAAGCAGCTCTGGTGTATGACACACCTGGATCCAGCAACAGGGCTCGGGGTGGTGCGCACGGTTCTGGGAGTGCCTGGCGTTCAGTGACTTTGGCACAGAGAACCCAAGGCTCTAGCAGTCTCTGGCCAGGAAAAGGGCTCTGTGCAGAAGCAGGGAGGGCTCCAGAGGGCACACAGCTACCAGAGTTCCTGGCCAGATGAACGGGCTAGTGTGGAAGCTCGGAGGACACAGGAGGGAGGACGCAGGGTTTCATGGCTCCCGCAATTCCTGGTTAGGGAATGCGGAGGCCCGGTGGGTGCAGGTCTCCAGTCAGCTGTTGCTACACAACACTTATGGAGGTCTGGGCGGCACCAAGCCCAGGATTTTGAGGTTGCTATGAGCTGTGACGTCACGGCACTCTACCCAGGGCAGCAGCCCAAGGCTCCAGTGTGCCAAAACCGTCTCACTCTGCCCCTAAGGATTAAGGCTGTAAGGCAGTTCAGTCTCCACCTTTAGGCTGCTCAGTCACTAGGTTACTTTGTCCTGCTGGATCCTTGCTCTGGGATCCTGAGGGTGGAGCTTGCCAGGGCAGTTCTTTCACAATGGCTTCCTGCGCCCAGCTCAGTGGCTCTGTCTGGGGCCCCAGACAATGCCCAAAGTTCTCCACACTCCTTCTCAAGCTCTCCCCAAGGCAGCTCAACTGAGTGCCAAGTTCAAGAACACCAAAACAGTTCACAGGTAAGGCCTTTCTGGTTTGCAGTCTCACTGCTGCTTGTATTCATGGTTGCCGGCGTGATTAAGTCAATCAAACACACACAACCACTTGCCAGTTTTCCACTGTTTTTGTCCTCCCCCTGGGTTCCAGAAGTCCCTTGCTGGCTCCCTGTATCCTCAAAGGGATGACCATAGGCAGATCCCACTGGCCATAGATGCCTGGAGTCTTGCCTCCCCAGATTCACTGTACCCAGTTGCAGGGAAGCTGTTACTTGGCCTCCATCTTTAATCCAATCCCCCCATTTTTTTTTTTTTTTTTGTGGAGGTCATCACATGTGAGACAGAGTAAGCACACCAGCTTGGGTCTCTTTTCCTCTCCTTATAAAGCCACTAATCTCATTATGAAGACCCCACCTTGATGACCTTATCTAATCCTACTTACCTCCTAAAGGCCTCACCTCCAATCAATATACAAATTTGGGGACTAACTTTCCAACACGTGAAATTTGAGAGATATAGTCAAACAAGAGCAAGTAAAAACATGCTAGGTGATGAGACAGTGCTATTTTGCTTTCATTTTTCACATGTATTAATACTATTATTTGGATTTATACAATTTATATTCTAACTTTTTTTCTTGTTTGGAAATTGAAAAATTTAACATTCCTCTGCTGGTTGATAGTTTTTATTATTTTGTTAGAATCTTGAGAAAGCCTTCACAGAAGTAGTATCCTACCATCTAATTGACAGAATTCAGATCAACAAATGCAAATGCTATGATCATTTCTCTTCATCATGTTCTGGGATCACACAGTGTGTCTTTCAGAGCATTTAGATAAGTATGTTATTCTTTACCCTCAAAAACCTTAAGACTTAGACAGAGAAATTGTTATTGTTTTGAGGAAGCTGAAACACTGAAGTGTATATGATACAGACTTTTTTTAAGACCCAAGAAAGAAAAGAGCAGAGACCAGTGTCCTGAAAGACTCCTTACAGGCTTTCCATTTTGTTAGTGTGAGTCCCATGGACTGAGTCCAAAGTGGAAACCCAAGCGGCCTTTTTATACCCAGGGGAGTCTACAAGGGTTCAGTGGAAATAGGCTTTTGTTTAACACATAAAGAATGCTTAGGGAGAGAAAAGGGAAAATCATCAAGAGGTAGCAAATATGTGAAAGAAAAGAATTTTTAAAAATGTTATTTCTCTATGAGATAGGGGATACCCAGAAAAATAGAGCTAGAATAGATAAACAGAGAGGCAATGTGAAAAATAGATACAGTGCATCACTCAGGGAGAAAAAGATAATCAAGGAGACAGGGAGAGCTAAACAGCTACCTTTATAATGTAATAATAAAAACATATATACTTTTAAAAGAAGAGGCTACCACAATAGCAAGCAGAAGACTGAATTCATTTTTTTTTTTTTTAACTAAGAGACATTTGTGCTTGTGGGTCATGTGTCTCTAAACAATACTCCTATAATATTTTAGAGTGTTTGGTGATGTGTGGGGTTCAGTGGACCTTCAGAAGTGAGATTGTTTAGGGGTTAGTTGACCTTTAGCATGAAAGTAGCGGACTAGAGTGTGGCTGTTATTGCTGGGCTGACTTTCAGAAGTATGGGGAAGCGAATGGCTGGCTGGTTTTCAGAGGCATGCGTACTAAAGCTGTCTTTCCTTCACTGAGACAATTCTGGTTGTTATTTGTTCATATGGTCAGAGAGTTTTCCTAGGAGTATAGGAAACTTTTAATGATCATATTTCCCTCCTCCAAAGCTGCAGGAGGGATCATCAAGTATTGTCCATACCCAAAATATCTTCTCTGGAAAAGCATACTAGGCAAAAAAAATATCCTGAGGTACCAGTTTACTGAGTTAGAGTTATAGAGATTGAGAGTGTAATGCCTTCAGAGGATGACAGAAGACAGAAAAAGTAATAATATTTATTAGTTAATCGAATGGCAGAAAATTGTTGAATGTTTTCAATTACCAATTGCACTGCGTGCAATACTATAATATTTAAAGGTGATCCAAGTACTAAGTCTCAGGAAGCTGTGACTAATGCGGTCAGCAGTAGTTCTTTCCAGGCAAGTAGAATAAGCTATGGCCACTACCAATAGACCTTTGATATCTGTCCTGTTTTGACCTAATACCCCTAGAGCATGACATGTTTTTTATGTACATAGGAAATAAAGGAATTGTGATGATACTAAAGATCAGAGTAGGCGGTTGTTGAATTAGTACCTTAAAATCGTGAAGATCTGTTCAATTTCTGTGTTCTATGAGAATGACTCCAAGATATTTGATATAGGCCGCCTTCCTCCCTCTGCCTTCCTTCCCCACGGCTGGCCGCCTCCTCGCCTGCCCACCTGCAGCCAAGGACCCGAGGCCACCAAGGCTGGGGCGGTGGAGCCCTCAACCATGGCCTCCAGTGACACCTGCTACATCTCCACGGTCGGCTGGGAGATGGCAGCCGAGATGGTGGTGGAGCTGCACGAGATGGAGGTGGAGACCATCCTGGTGGAGACCATTCAGACCACGGTGGCGGGCGAGGAGGAGGAGAAGGATGGCAGTGGGGGTGGTCACGGGCACAACAGCCACCACCACCACCATCATCATTACCACCACCACTACCATCATCACTACCATCACCACCATCATCATCAGCATCACCACTATCACCACCACCATCAGCATCACCACCATCACCACCACCACCCCCGCCCACGATCACGCCGCAGCCACTCGTCACCCACAACCTGCCCCAGGCGCACCACCCTCAGGAGGTGATGGGCAGGAGGCGGCGGTGGGCAGCGGCGACTCGGACCAGCTGCGCACCCAGGGCGGGTTCCAGGACCAGATTCTTATCCTGGTGCCCAGGCCGGCCGGTGCGACGAGGTAGAGCAGACGCTGGTCACCGTGGCGGCTGCCGGCAGGGGCGGAGGCGGTGGTGACTTGTGGTCAGGTGGTGGCCACGTGGAGAAGTGCAGTGGCAACAAGAGTCACGGCCGCGAGGCGGAGCCGAGCAACAGGAAGTGGGAACAGAAGCAGGTGCAGGTCAAGACCCCGAAGGGCCAGTGCTCGGTCGCCTGTGGTCCTCAGATGAAAAAAAAAATGTTGACCGCGAGACAGTTGTTGAAGAACGGATCATTGGAGAGAACTCGCCTCCTGATTATTCCGAGTATATGAATAATCAAACCCCAAACTGGCAGAATTTGCTAGAATGAAGCCAAGAAAAATTAAAGAAGACAATACTCCAAGAACAACAGCTTACCCTCATAAAGGCTGCGCGCAAAGGTGTGCAGGGGTAACTCTGCCACGAGAAAACGTGCACACCCGCGGTCCACGAGCCCACGTCTCCGCACAAGGTGGCAAAGCTTGTGTTGAGAGCTCAAAACTAAAGCAGCACCAGCTGGTTCACCCCGGAGAGAAGCCCTTTCGGTGCACGCTGGAAGGCTGTGGGAAACGCCTTTCACTGGACTTCAGTTTGCACTCACATGTGCCAACCGTTACCGGAGACTAGCCCTGTGTGTGCCCCTTCCATGGCTGTAATAAGAAGTTTGCTCAGTCAACTAACCTGAATTTTAACATCTTAACACACGATGAGGCCCAAAACAACCACTGAAAAGAAGAGAGAGAGAGAGAAGACCCTTCTTGACCACAGGAAGCATCTTCCAGGAGTGTGACAGGGAATAAATAGGCTCCTTTGTATGTTATTTCTAGAAAGAATTTTATTTTACTTTTATTTTTTTTACATACCTAAGGGACATGTTTTGATAAAGTAGTAAAAATTAAGAAAAATACTTTAATAAGATGATGTTGCTAAGATGCTCTATCTTGCTGTGTAATTTGGTTTTAAAAACACTGTTTTTGTCAAGTGTGGTCCCAACAGGAGGACGATTCACGAATTTTGCATCAAAAGACAATTCTTTATACAACAGTTCTAAAAATGGGACTTTTCACATTCTTATAAATATGACGCTCACCTGTTGCTTACAATGTTTTAAATTTTGTATTTTCCAAGTGTGCATATTGTACACTTTTGGGGGATATGCTTAGTAATGCTATGTATGATTTTCTTGGAGGTTGGTAACTTTGCTTGCAGTAGATTTTCTTTAAAACAAACAAAAAAGAGCAGTTACATGCATACTTCAAAAGTATTTTCCTGTAAAAAACAAAGCTATGTAGGTTTTGTTTGCTATCTTAATTTTGGTTGTATTCTTTGATGTTAACACATTTTGTATATTGTATCATATAACTGTATTGAATCATGTGGTGTCAAATATTAGGTGTGATTTAATAATGCTAATCCGTTTAAACCCATTTTAGTCACTTTTTGCCCAAAGTACACTGTCAGATGCTGATGTTCAGTGCAATTGCTTTGCCTGTTCCGTTACAGAAAGTGGTGCTCAGTTGTAGAAAGTATTGTATCTTTTAACACCCAATGTGTACGTCCCATGTGACAGAAAGGACAACAATAAAATAGCAATCCTAAAGAAAGAATACAGCAGAGAAAAATCTGTAAGCACAGTCTTATTTTCTATTGTTCTCCAGAATACTTATAATTCTTGAGTCTCCCAGAAATTGAAAGCTAAATAAAGCAACTCAAGTTTCCTTCAAAAAAAAAAAAAAAGAAGAAGATATTTGATATAGTCAAGTGCAGGGAAGGCTGATATTTTAGAAAAGGTTTACCTCCATTGTCTCTAAGCCCCAGTTAATCCTAGAACTCCTCTTGTTAGTCTGTTAGTCTTTGAATTGGGGTAATTTTGAATTCTTTGTAACATTTCTTCATCTAATATTCTTTCTCCAGTGAATAGATCATGGCTCAGAAAATAGCTTGTTTAGTTTTATTTTGTTTACGAAACTGGAGTTTTTTCTTAAAAGTTTGGTGTCCTTTTGGGGGTAGCTCTATAAGTAGAAGTATCTAGGTCTGTGGAGTTTCAGAGGCAGATACACATGTAAACTTTATATCCCTTAGGTCTTATTTAAGACTTGGGAGAGGATGATCGTATTAGCTTTTTATTGCTCCGTAACAAATTATCACAGAGTGGCTTACCACGATACCTACTTATTATCCATAATTCTGCAAGGGAGAAGTCTTAATTCTAGGCTCAGAGTCTCACAAGGCTGAAGTTAGGACTTCAGCCAGCTGAGATCTTATCTGATGGCTCTGAGGAAAATCACGCAGTTGAGTTTATCCAGGTTGTTGACAGAATCCAGTTCCTTTTGATAGTAAGATAGAGGTCACAGTTCTGGCCAGGGATCACTTTTAGCTAGGGGCCTTTCACATTCTTCAGGCCAGCAATAAGATGTGGAATCCTCTCACTTGGAATTTTTGACTTCTTCTTCTCTTGTTGTCTGGAGAAAACTCTGCTTTTAAAGGTCTTCTGGGATTAAGACCAAGCCCACACTGATAATCTCTCTTTTATAAGGTCAATTCTGCCATAGAGTATAACCTAATCATGAGGGTGATTTCTCATTCTGTTCACAGTCCCTGGGATTAGGGAAGAAACTATTTGGCAGCCATTTTAGAATTCTGCCTATCACAATGGGGTTAAGGAAATCCCTAGGAAATAATTAGCCAGGTGAACCACTGATTTTGCCAAGCAAATAATGTTGGTTATCTTCATCAAATGGGACATCACAGAAAGCTGAACATAATTGGCTTTCATTGTGACAAAAAATATTGTAGTAATTGGATTAGGGGCTGCCCTGGTAGTGAGGTGTACCTGTTTTGTTTATTGCTGGAAGATCTTTTATCTTGTCTAGTGTAAGTAGGTATACTGATGTTCAGATCAACTTGAATTAGACCACATGAAAAAGAATTTTCCAGGACTTCTAAAATTATTCCTGTGCATTTAATCTGGTAGTTTCATTTGGAAAATAGATCCCTACCTACCTCATTTATAAATTTTCTGTTGTTGTTTTTGAAGAAAAGAAAGGAACAAGCCTCAGATAATGGTTTGAAAGGTTTAGTTATGGATTGGGGCATGGAAACATTTTTTTCCCTCTTTTTTATAGAGCTATACATTAAATCTGTTACTTTGACATGTCAAAAGTTCCCCATCATAACCTAAAATCTTCTTTAGTGAAATTTTGCCGGGTAGGGCACAGTGGCTCATGCCTGTAATCCTAGGACTCTGGGAGGTCAAAGCAGGAGTTCGAGACCAGCCTGAGCAATAGCGAGACCTTATCTCTAAAAAAATAGCTGAGTGTTGGTCACCTGTAGTCCCAGCTACTTGGGAGGCTGAGGCAAGAGAATTACTTGAGCCCAGGAGTTTGAGGTTGCTGTGAGCTGTGATGCTACAGCACTCTATCCATGGCCAAAAAGTGATAGTCTGTCTAAAAAAAAAAAAAAAAAGCCATTTATTAGGATAAGTGCAAGAGTCAGAAACATAGTGAGAGTACACAGAGGAAGTGAGAGTTTTGTCAGGATGAGATTGTGGCTTTGGAAAGACAATCTCATGACAAAAAGCAAAAAGGCCACTACATTTACCTGTATGTATGAATAGTTTATTGCATATAAATGAAATATTGAGGTCACCAACCAACCAAGAAGAGACTATAAAGGGGATACAGCTCAACTCTAAGGTAGTAGGTGACTCCTGATTACATACTAAACAAAATGATTTTCTTTCACAAATCAGCAAGCTACCAAGTGCCCTGATGAAGGTTTTGGTGAGGGACCCAAGATCAGGTACAGCCAAACAGTTTGCACAATTTGGTTACTGTCTGATGGAATCTTACGCAATCGTTTTGGGGGCTGGCTTGGCTTGAAGATTTACAGACCTTGGCTGCTATCTATTTGGATCTTTAGATCACTGTATTCTAACATTCAGAAAGTTCAGGAAAATCAGGGACAAACACACATGAGACAAGACTTTAAAAATAAGCGAAAGAAAAATGAGAGTAAATGCAGTAGTGGAAAAACAAACACATCAGTGGAGAGAGCATACGCAGCATATGCTGAGTGCTGCACCTCCAGACCACAGTGGCTAATTCTTTATATCTGATTTGCATACCCACCTTTAAATAAGATATATTCAGCAATAAGAAGTCAATGAAACAAGTCAGATATCAATTTGTTGTTAAGACAGATTGACTTGGCAGTGGATCAGAAAGACCATCTGAGGTGGGCACAAAAGGCCCGGGGTTCCTACCTTCCTGGTCCAAGTGTACTCCCATGCAAAAGTTTTCATGATGATATTGCCAGGAACTTTATTTTTTGAGTGAGAGGTTGCCACTCTGAATATGAAGCCAAAAGCTGATTTATTGCTTGCTAAGTAAGTCACTTGATAGGAGGAAGCACTGTGCTCATAGGACACAATTTCTAGGGAAAAGGAAACTGCTGATTTTAGACAGCTTGGGAAGCATGTAGTTCAGCGACTACAAACTTTCAGAAGTAGGAGTGTTTGGGAATAGGTTAATATTTAGTGCACAGGCCTTCTGGTGGGGGCTGTTGCCAACTGGCTGGGTTTCAGATGGGTAGAACTGCCTCAGGTGCGCTGGATTTCAGAAATGTGAGTAGATGGACAAGTAGTCATTGGTCTATTGGGACTGATTTAAATAGCCATGTTTTAGTGTTTTTTAAAGAACAATTAGCTTTTTTCCCCTGGAAAGACAAGAACTTTTCTTTATTCCCAGGACTAAAAGTAGAAAAATGAAAGTAGAGAAAAGGAGAATGAGGTACAAAACAGAAGAGCGCATGGCCCTGTTGGCACTCAGGTGTATTATTGGAATAGGTATATTTTCCCCCAAAAGCTTCTTAGCTCAGAATATAAATGTGCAATGTGACAGCTCTGGGGACTCTTCTCTCGTCACTGTATTGGAATTCATGGACAGTAATTTTCTTGTTTCTCAATAGTATCTGGGGAGCTAGAAGATCAGCAAACAGATGGAAAAGGAGGATCAGATGAGCTTACTTCTTGCCTATCATGCGATGATGAGCCAGGTAACTATGATTTAAAAATAATAGAAGCAGAAACAGAAACAGAAGTCTGATAAGGAGAAAAGGACAAGAGAAGAATAAAAGGGAGACTTCAAGGAAGAGTCGGATACAGGGGAGGTCAATGGAGCACAGGGTTTCTGAGGAAGAAGTAGAGAAGGGAGGAGCAGCAAGGAGAGGCAGAAAAGAGGATCACAGGGGCCAATGAAAAGGTTTCATAAATCACAATTTGGGCCCACGAGCAGAGCAACCGGAATATGGAAATGGGAAGTGTTCCTGTGTCATGTGTTTCACAAAAGATGTGCCAGAAGGCCCAGAAGCAAGGACAGCAACTGGCCAGCCACGAGACTCCAGGGGTAAGGCTGCCCCTGGGCCAGGGCTGGGGTGGCTCAGTGGACCTGGGGTACGGGGGAGACAGGTTCAGCCCATCCCACAATACTACCTCTGCATCTGCCTGACCTGAGCCTTTGGGAACAGCAGGGAGGCAGGAAATCATAGCCCTGCTTAACAGGATGGGCTTTGTTCATCAGACATGGATGAGGCAGCAGAAATGAACTGTTATCTTGTTTACTACATTTGTATTTTAAGTCAAATCTTAGTCTTGCACAGAACCCAGGATAGCCCAGTGAACTTCTGTTGATAGATAATAGTGTCACTTTACCACAACCTTAGAAAGTCCTCAGTCAAAAGACAACTGGTCCCGCTTCTTACTTGGTAGGAGGGAAGACTTTAGATCTATCATTCTTATCCCAGCACATACTTTTGGTGGAAGTCTTTCAGCCTATCACAGGTTTACATAGTGATTTCCTATAACATTTTGCACATAAATAAAATCTAAGCTGCCCCAAAATGTTAAGACTGAAACAGGATAGAACAACTGTTTCTAGCCCTGAAAAAACTGAAGTACATAGGTTTTGAAAGTATTTTTCAAAGGCTCAATGAGAAAACAAAACTTCTCAGGTCCATAGATTTATAGTTCCTTTATAAGGAGGAGAGGAATGGTTATGAAAACAACTTTATAAATTTAAACCTTCTGCAATATAAATTATCCTAAGATTTGTAACTTTTATGTACTAATTTCTGTTTCCTTACTATCACCTATTATTTCTAGATACTGTGGTTATTGGAAATAACTCTACTTTGGGACAACTCAAGAGGAAAAGAAGTAAGGCTGAATAATAATTTATTTGCTTTTGATGTTACAAATATGTTTTTAATGCCAGAGTTTATTATTATTATTATTATTATTATTTATAATGCTTACTGTGGCATTTATAAAAATGATGGCCTCCCAAAGATGTCCATGTTCTAATCTCCAGAACCTACAATCTGTTACTTCATGTGGCAAAAGGGTCTTCACAGATAGGATTAAGCTGGGGGAGTTGGAGATGGAGAGATTATCATGGATTGTCTGGGTATGCCTAATCTAATTTCATGGGCCTTAAAAAATGGAGAACATTTCTTGGCTATAGAGAAAGGAAGGTGTGACTGGAGAAATGGTCAGAAAGTCACAATATTACAGGCTTTGAAGATGGAGGGTGGGACCAAGGAAAGTGGGTGAACTCTAGAAGCTGGAAAGGATGGGGGACTAGGTTGTCTCTTGCAGTCTCGTGGAGGAACGAAGGCATACTGACACCTTGATTTTAGCCCAGTGAGATCCATGTCATACTTCTCATAGACATACCTGTGAGATAAAATCAGTGTTTAGTGTTTTAAATCACTAAAATTGTGATAATTTATCATGGTAGCAATTAAGAGTAACATATTTTAGTACTTGGAAGAGGGGTGTGGCTATAATACATTCCTAAAAATGTGTATGTGATTTAGTGTTGGGCAGTGAGCAGAGGCTGGACAATTTTTGTAAATTTTCCACAAATTTTTAATTGATGAGACACTGGTATGCCATAAGAGGATCTTAGGTATGCTGTGAAAAAAATTTGAAGACCATTAATTAAATTGTTTTCAAAAGAAGTTCAAAGCACAGTAAGTATGTTCTTTTTTAAAACTCCTTTTCTTGATCAACAGAATTTGAGTGTGCCATGGACGTTTAACTATAGGTTCAAGTGTGCTGGGAGATTAAAAAAAAAAAAAAAGGTGGAAAAGTAACTGATCTTAGAGCATGTTATATACTGATTTAAAGTGAAATGAAACAATGTGAATAAGTTTATTTATATACAAGGTATACTTCTAAATATGTTAATACAAGCATAGAAAAAATATGGAAAGAAACCAAAGTTTGTAAGGGACGTTTATTTTAAGATCAGAGAAAAAAAGCATAAAGGTGTGAGTGATTTGAAAAAATACAAAGTGTTATTTTGAAAGATGTGATATAACCGTATTAGGTGAAATATTCTTTTTGTGTTATGAAAAGCATTAATTGTCTCTACTGCCGTGATAAATTACCATAAATTAGTTGACAACACAATTTATTCTTTCATAGTTCTGCAGGTCAGAAATTTGACATGTGTCTCACAGGGCTAAATTCCAGGTGTCAACAGGACTTTGTTCCTTTCTGGAGGCTGCTGAGGAGCCTTTCCAGCTTTGGAAAGGGGCCGGCAGGGATCCCTGTCTTTATCTGCAAAGCTGGCTATATTGTATCTCCCTGGTCATTCTTCCATAGTCACACATCCCGCTCTCCTTGGGAAGAATGGTTTTCTTCCTGAGAATGCAAGGATTTGATTGAGGCCACTCACATAATCCGTAATAATCTCCCTACCTCAAGATCCTAAACTTACCCATATCTTCAGATTCCCTTTTGCCACATGCGGTAGCAGATTGCAGTTTCTAGGGGTTAGGACGTGGACGTCTTTGCTTCTCCTGGTACAAAACACTCAAGAATCCTATGGATCCCTCATGTACGTCATGGAAATTTTCTGCATTAAACAAGAAGCTTCTCCACAGATCTTTCCTAGAAAATCATGTCTATTTTTGACAATTGCTGATGTGCTTTCAGGGACCTGTGAGTCACATGCTTAATCTCTTCTAAGAACGTTTTTTGTGACTGATGTTTCACTGCTTCTGCACAATTTGCACGACAGGAACACTAAAATCCCTGACTTCACCACACATAAAGTTTACCTGTTGGTGTATGTTGTGAAATGGTAATGATAAGATATTACCCAATACTTTTGTCTTCATGGCTTGAATGCCATTTATTCTCCCTTTGTAATAATCCAGATCTGTGTCTGGACTCTACCCTGAAATACTAATGTATCTATTTCTTATGCAGTACCACATTGATTTAAGCCCAAAGCTTTAAAGTAAGTCTTGTGATTCTCACTCATTTTGTTTTCTATTGCAAATTGAAAAATAAAAGATACAGTAAGGGACAACAGAAAAGGAGATTTCAAAAGTAGAGTGACCTTAGCTAACTCACAGTGGGTGAATTTTAGAGCCAAATCAAAATATTTCCCTAAAATCTCTCTAATTCATTAGGACTGTGGTTGAAAATACATTCAATTTTCAGATAGTTATATTTTTAATTTTTTGAGTAACCTCCATACTGTTTTCTATACTGGTTGTACCAATTTTCATTTCCACCAGTAGTGTACAAATGTTTCTTTTCTCCATATCTTCACCAATGCTTCTCACTTGCTTTTTGATAAATGTAATAACCATCTTAATGTGTGTGAGGTGATAACTCGTTGTGGTTTGATTTACATTTCCCGGATGATAGGTGATGTTGAGCACTTTTTCATATGCCTGTTGGCCATTCATATATTTTCTTTTTTTAATTAATTAATTAATTAATTTTTATTTATTTATTTTTTTTATTGTGGAGAAGGGGCAGGGAAAGAAGGTGGGGGATGAGGTGCGTGACAGGGTTGGGCCAATGGCATGGTACCACGTTGGCTGTATCTAGGTAGAGGCAGTTTCAGGCCAGGCCTTGCTGAGTCATTGCTATGCAGAAGTAGCTCGATGGATCTACTTCTAGTCAGGCTC
>CAUYPK010001048.1:0-41177 GCA_963574355.1 Loris lydekkerianus
AAAGAAAGATGGAGACTTTACCTCTTTCATGTTTACATGGATGGAGCTGGAACATATTCTCCTTAGCAAAGTATCCCAGGAATGGAAGAAAAAGTATCCAATGTACTCAGCCCTACTATGAAGCTAAACTATAGCCTTCACTTGAAGGCTATAACCCAACTATACCACAAGACTATGGGGAAAGGACCAAGGAAGGGGAAGGGAGGGGGGAGGTTTGGGTGGAGGGAGGGTAATGGTTCAGGCCACGTCTATGGTGCATATTTTTATCTATAATAAAAAAATAAAGAAAGAAAGAAAGAAAGTGATACTATAATAGAAAAAATAAATAAATAAATAAATCCAGTAGTTTGCAGAGGTAAAAAAAAAGAAAATAGTTTTGTATAGCAGCACAACGTGTTTGTATTTTAAATTGTTATTACAGTCTTGGCACCTGTACCTTAGCAGCTAGGGCGCTGGCCATATACACCAGAGCTGCTGAACCCAGCCCGAGGCCTGCCAAACAACAATAACAACTACAACCAAAAAACAGCCAGGTGCTGGCAGCGCCTATGGCTCAAGGAGTAGGGTGCTGGCCCCATATACCAGAGGTGGTGGGTTCAAACCCAGCCCTGGCAAAAATATGCAAATAAATAAATAAATAAATAGCCAGGTGCTGTGGCAGGCATCTGTAGTCCCAGCTACTTGGGAGGCTGAGGCAAGAGAATCACTTAAGCCTGAGAGTTAGAGGCCGCTGTGAGCTGTGACATCACAGCACCCTACCAAAGGCGACATAGTGAAACTCTATCTCAAAAAAAAAAAGAAAAAAATTGTTATTACAAAAGAGTTAAAATTAAAATGTTTATAAAGTACAAAAGTTACAGTAAACTAAGGTTTGTTGCTGAAGAAACAAAAATTTTTAAATAAATTAAGTGCAGCCTAAGTATGCAGTGTTTATAAAGCCTACAGTAGTGACCAGTGGTGTCTGACCTGGACCTTCACAGCCTCTCACCACTCACTCACTACTCACGCACGTGTCACAAGCACAAACACTGGCTGGTGTGTCACAGCTGCACACCCCACTCAGGACACTCACCCGCCACTCGGGTCTGCAGCCCAGGAGCGGCGATGTGGTTGCTCTCCCAGCTAGGTTTGTGCAGGTGAACTTTGCGATGTTTGCCCGACAACAAAACCGCCTAAAGACACATTTCCCATCTCTAAGTGACACATGACCATGTCAGTTGTCAAGCTGCTCTCTGGACATCTCTCTGAGATCTTCCATTAACATTATACAATCAACAAGCCAGAAAACAAGCTCTATTTTTTTCTCCCAAGCCAGCCCCACTTTCTGATTTTCCAGTGCTTATTGATGGCAATCAGACCTTCCAGCCTGTCCTGCTTTTCTCATTTTCTTTTATTTTCACTGTTTCTCTCCCTGATTCAGGCTCAAAATATTGCCAAGCTGGAAACACCATCAACAGCCTCTTTGTTGGTGCACTTGTGTCATCTTCATCCTTTATAATGATGTGACCAAAATTCTTTATGTGTCACTTTCATGTCACCAGCGCCTAACAGAACTTTCAGTGGCTTTCTGTTGCAGGTCACCACCTGGCATCCAGGACACCCCACTGTCCCAATCTCAGGCCCTTGTCCGTTTCATCTTACACCCATGTCAAACCAGACTGCCATTCACCAACCCACACACGTGCCCCTGTGGTCCTGACCTGACAGCGTCTTTAGGCCAGGTGAGCCCATCCTCACAGTGGGCAGTGGACACCTCATAAGAGGGGTTCACGGAGGGGTCTGTTGTGAGGGTCTCAGCCTCACCTGTAGCAGCAGTCCTGAGTGGTTTCTGCCTGTCCATTTGTTCTCTTCTCTCCTCTTCTGTTCTGGAATCTATCCAACACTTGGCCTTTCTTACTTCTAGTTCTTCCCTTGTCCCTGAGCCCAGCTGACACTCAGAACTCTTTTAGACAACACTTTGAACTTGTTCTTCCTTTCCCTAGACTCCTAGCAGCCCTGGTTGCCTAACCACCCCAGCTCTCTAACCCTGCCATGGGGCTGGCTCCCCTAACCCTTCCCTGGCCCAGCATTTCCTCTTCTGATGGCTTCTCAATGCATCTGGCATCATCATATTCTGTCTATAATTACTTAATTATACATTTCTCTACTCCTTGGGGGAAGACATCTCATTCATCTTTGCTCTCCCAACACCTAGGAAAATGTCTAACTCATGTTAGCCCATCAGTAAATATGCAGTAAATAAAGTGTGTGTGTGGGGGAGATGCACTTTGTTGCCCAAGCTGGAGTGCTATGGTGTCAGTCTAGCTCACAGCAACCTCAAACTCCTGGGTTCGAGCAATCCTCTTACCTTGGCCTCCCAAGTAGCTGGGACTACAGGTGCCCTGGTTGGTTTTTCTGTTTCTTTATAAAAACAGGGTCTTTCTCTTGCTTAGGCTGGTATCAACACCCTGAGCTGAAGTGATCCTCCCATCTCAGGCTCCCAGAGTGCTAGGGGTACAGGCATGAGCCACTGCACCCAGCCAATAAATATTTTTATTGCATCTTTCCCCAAACACGGTTCCTTGGAACATAAGTGGCCTTATGAGATTATAATTAGTATTCCATGATCAACTGAATTTAGCACACAGATTTCCTCCTGGAGAACCATAATGCTGTTAAGCCTGTAAAGGCTCTGATAAGTCCTGCAGTCAAGTAATCTGTTCAGTGATCTGTTTAGCAAGTATATTTGATCACAGGCCTTATTTTAAAAATAAGTTTCAGAATCCAACTAAGGAAATACTGCTTTAGAATCCTCTCCGAATCTTAGACTATCTAGACAGAAGGTAAATTGTAAGGGTTCTTGGTCCTGTTTGTTGCAGTGCACAAGCGTAGTTGTCCTTTTAAGATGCCACAAATCATCATGTGATTTCTAATGTTTTTTATTTTCTTTCCTTTTCCCCCCTTGCCTCGTGGATCAGAATGATTTGTACTTTCTGTCTGCCTTTTGGAAACAGATATAAGGTGGGTGGAGAGGGCGGGTAGGGAAGATTTCTATGAAGAGGACTCACCCCCGTTGCTTTCTGCTTCGTGTAGGCGTACTTGTCCCGAGTCAGTCTTTCAAAACGGTAGGTTGGCGCAAACGTGATTTCTTCCTCCTCTGAAACAGAGAGGCTTTGACATCAATTCTGATTCCCCAAGTTTCACATCTGGCCAACTCTCCCCTCCCCTGTAAAGATAAGGAGAGGGGCAAAGGGGAGAGGGAGGAAGACTGGGGAGGGCCCGGGAGCACAGCCTGGTGATCTTACCGAAGTGCAGGAAAACCTTCTGCTCCCTCCTCTCTGTGAGCAGCTGGTCGTGGGACAGCAGATCTGCGTACTGCTGCTGCTTGATTTTCTGGATGATAGTTTCAGCCTCCTGGAACAAGGACATGCCCAGGCTGCTGGTGAGACACCCCTTCCCTTCTGATCTGGGCCCACTGAAGGTCACGGCTGCACAGCTGGATGACCCGGGTGGCAGAGCGTTGGTGGGAAGGGGTGGCCGTGACAGTTATGTAGGAACTGAAAGGAAAGGCTGTGGCCCCGTAGCAGGAACAGAGGTGAGTCCCTGCCGGAGTAGGTGCTTTGGCCCAGCTCAGTGCCTGTGACCCCTTGACTGCCTGGAGCTGACTCAGGGAGCCTACCCTGTGCTGCCCTGTCCCCCCAGGGACATTTCTTACCCAGGTGGGCAGATCCACACGGTAGTTGAGATCCCCGAGCCAGAAGAGGTGCGTGAAGCGGTGGGTGATGTTGAAGGGACTCAGCTTCTTGTCTCCCAGGGCCAGGAACCGGAGAATGTTCATGTAGTTTTGGTTTCTCCTAACGTAAGGTCACAGCGACCAACATTACATTAGACGCCAGGAAATAGCTTTTCTGAGATTCAGACAAAATTCATCCACACATAGGTCACTATTGTGCTGATGCTGTCTCTGATGAGACCATGAAAAGGCCATAAAGGCCACAGGACACCCACAGGGTCCCAGGCAGGTGGTCTGGTGTTGAGGAGTGAGAGATCTGTCTGGGCAAATAACCCAAACACAGGCCCATGAGGGGATGGGCTTCATTACCTGAGTTTCTTTTCACTTCCAGAAGTCAGGTGGCTGTTAACAAACCCCAAGGAGGTTCCATTGAACATGAAGGACACCCCCACAGCTCCTTTATTCCCTAAAGGGAGGAGAAAGAAAAATCAAAACACCAACAGGCAAACTTACTAACGGCTATAAAGTCAAGGCACAGAGGAAGAGGCAGGTGAGAGAGGAGCTAGGAAGGGGAAAAGGGCTGGACAGGAGGACAGGTGAGAGCCCAAGGGCCAGCATACACCAGGGCAAGGAACGGGAGGCTGCTGCTATAAGCCACTCAAGTGTCTCTCTAAAGTGACCAGTGTGGGCTTGGTGCCCGTACTCACTGGTTAGGACACCAGCCACATACATCGGAGCTAGTGGGTTCAAATCCAGCCGGGGTCTACTAAACACAAATGACAACAAAAAAATAGCCAGGCATTGTGGCGAGTGCCTAGAGTCCCAGTAACTTGGGAGGCTGAGGTAAGAGAATCACGCTTAAGCCCAGGAGTCTGAGGTTGTGCCTGGACTGGTGGGCTGGCCTTCCCCCATCCCCACTCACTCCAGGTGAGACACCAACCCACATTGCAGTCACACTTTTTCTGCCTTCGTCTTAATCTATTTTGTGCACGTGTGTTCCCTAGAGCTGCAGCATCACCTGAAAACTTGTTGGGAGGGCAAATTTTCAGGCACCCCCCCAACCCACCAGCAAGATCTACTGAATCAAAATTATGGGCTGGGGCCCAATAATCTGTGTTTAACAGACCCTCAAGGTCGCTGGTGGGCAAACACTGGCCCCCTGCCAGTTAAAAATTGCTTTTATATTTTTAAATAGTCAGGAGAAAAAAAATCAAAAGAAAAATTATGACATGTTAAGTTATAAAATCCAAATATCAGTGTCCATAAGGCACATTTGACTGGAACATGACCATGCCCATTCACTTAGGTGTCTGTGACTGTCAGGCTACCACGACAGAGGTGAGTGGTCACTAGAGCCCACATGGTCCCCTGAGCCTGGACTATTCACCATCTGGCCTCTTGTGGAAAGAGTGTGATGACCCCTTTGAGAATCAGCTTTGTCCAGGACAGTAGCCACAAGCCACGTGTGGCTGTGGAGCAAGAGAAACAGTAGGTCCCAAACAAGACAGGCCGTAAGTGGAAAATGAATGTCAGGATCACGCAGGACGTGAAATACCTATCAATGTTTTATATTGAACACTTACTAGAATGATAGTATTTTGAATGTATGAAGTTCAATAAAAGCTATTGTTAAAATTAACTTCCATTGTTTCCTTTCATTGTGACTACAGAAAATTTAAAATGATCTGTTTGGCTTCAGTTTCATCTCAGTTGGACACTCTGGGTGAACCGTAAGCTGCATAGCCAGCTCAAGGCTCAGAGGAGGGCCTGGCAGGCCAGCCCATGCCAGAGAGAGGCAGAGCCAGGCTCAGCACAAAGGCTTCCTGCCCTGTGACCTTGCCTGGCCCTGCCCCTCCAGCCCTGCTCAGGGACGCCTCCTTTTCCCCTCCTGCAGAGCCAATCAGGTTGAACTGCTGGCTCTGAGCCCCACCTGGGTTTCAATTCTTGTCCACTACTTTTTTTTTTTTTTTTTGCAGTTTTGGTTGGGGCCAGGCTTGAACCCGCCACCCCTGATATATGGGGCTGACACCCTACTCCTTGAGCCACAGGCACCACCTTGTCCACCACTTTCTTATCACTAGTTCTTGGGCAAGTAATGCAACTTCCCTGGAGCCTCGGTCCCTGTCCCTATCTGTGAATGGGGACAATGGTCCCTGCCACCCACTGAGTGTTTATGTTAAATAAGACTGTCCTCGTGATGTGTCCAGCACCCCACCTTGCACAGGGCGCACTCTCGGAAAGGTCTGGGTGGTTCTCTGGGTTGAGGTCCTATCAGCCCACACCAGCATTTGCTCCAGTAGTGTGCTAATGGCTGGGAGCCGTTTCAGGGGAGTGTCGAAAGCAGGCTGGCCCCAGGGGAGAGGGGAGGAGAAGGGGAACAGGTGTTTGAGTTTCCAGGCCTCGAAGCGGATCTGTGGCTGTAAAGCTCAGACTCTGCTCAAGACTCCCTCCTCACCCCTGACCGCCCATCTCTGACAGCCTGGTGCCTCTCTGGCCCACACCACACGTGTGCTCTCTCTGTTCCTCCTGTCTGCTCATGGAGTACATGAGCAGGGCTCCTCTGGGAGTTAGCCCAGGCCCAGACACAGCTGTGATGATGGGCCTGCGCAGAGGCCACGCCTGGCTGGGGATGGGTGGGGTGGGATGGTGGTTCTGTTGCAAATGGATCCTATGCAGTGGGGCAGGGGCCGGGAGGCAAGACTGGAAGCTGGAGGAGGGAGACCCTGGACACTGAGGGAAGGAGAACCTGGACATGGTGGCTTCCCAGTCACAGAAGGCCATGGGCACAACCCAGGTTAACCACACCAGCCCCGCCTGCCTCTGTGGCAGGAAGGAAAGGGGACGAGTGGAGGTGGAGGTGGATGTAGGCAGTTTGCGGTTTGTCAGCAGAAAAGCTGAGAAAGCTTTACTCATTTGAGTGCAGCAATTCCCCCATCCCTGTTATCTCTGGGACCCTGTCCTGTCCCCAACTCCAACCAGCAGAAACTGCTGGCCTCGTCCTCGACAAGCTCTGAGGCCTCGTGTGTGTGCCCCACACATAGGTACAAGCACTGATGCACATGCACTTAGATACACACACCCTCCACACTCATGTAAACACACACAAATACATACCACAAACTCACACACACAAAAAAAACAGGGACACACTTAAAGTGTGGCTCACACAGACACAAATACAAACACATACGTAGACTTGCACTAGACTGATACTACAAACACTTTCACACTGACAAGCACACACTCATAGATACAGGGACATCCACACAGACACACAAACATACACCCACAGACTCACACCCCACCCCACATGGAGCCTCCTGCTGCTATTAAGTTCCCTACGCACCCTGATCTGTCCCCACTGACTTTCAACTGCTATCAATATTTCCAGATCCAACCCGGGTGGCAAGCTCTGGGTCGGGGGCCGACCACCTGTAGCCTGAGCTTGCATACAAGGTCTTACTAGCACCCAGCCGCTCCCATTCGCCTTTCGTGATGGCTGGAGTTGCTTTCCTGCTGCAAAGGCAAAAATGAGCCATCACATATGGCCAGCACAGCCCAAAATATTTACCAATTTTTTTTTCCAACAAAAGTTTGTCAACCCCTATCACAGGCTCTTGCTACTCAAAGTGGCCTCTGTGGATTGACCAAAAGTGCTGGAGCCACCCAGAAGCTTGTCAGAAACTTGGACGTGTGGGCTCCACCTGAGCCTGACTGAGTCAGAAGCTGTAGTTTAGGTCCCCACAAGTGCTGGTGTAGACCCTGAGTGAGTTTCACCAAGGGGGACCAATCATCCCCGTTTGCCCAGGACGCTGTTTTTAACCCGGGTGACACAGATCGTGAGTGGGGGCAGAGTGTGCCATGAAGGCCCCGGGGACCCACCCCACTCACCCAGGGTGTTGGCGATGCCTGTCTTCACATTGTCTGTGCAGATGTGGCTGATACGGTTCTCGTGCTCTGGCTTGGCCAGCACCACAATTCGGATGTTCCAGAGCGTGTGGATGGCGATCTGGTGGGGAGGGACAATGCTGTGACCTTCGACCAAGGTGTAGGGCTGGACCCAGAGCATGGCAATTCACACCCACCCCAGACCAGGGGTGGGGCACCGCATCTGCGTCCCTAACCTGGGGTCACTCCTAATGACACCAACATATGAGACAAAATCTCATCTTAAAGGTGAGAATGGGGTTCACGAGGGCAGGGAAGACAACAACCCAGCAATTTTCAGCAATACCTCACAGGCCCCATCAATTTCTGAATACAGGTGTATCTCTCTGGCCCTGGAAGCATGGGGACCACTGAGCCCCCATCCCGACATCTTTCAAAGTGAAGGGCTGATAGGCTGAGACTGCACTTGCTTCTGTGTCGCTCTCCCCGAGCAAAGCCCCTGTCCCGGAGCCCCACCCGGGGCTGGCCAGCTGCTCACTGTTTTAAAAGTGGTGCTGGTGATTTCTTGTAGGGAGTGTTTGAGGATCTCCAGCCACTCCTTCTCACCCAGGGGGTCCTCCTGGGTGCCGATCACATAAATGTCATGGGGGATGTAGTCGGCAGAGTCATCCCGCGTCTTTCCCTGCCCCTTGGAGAGAAACCAGGACGTGATCTTCTTGGGAGGGGGGGCGTTACCTTCAACAGCAAAACCCAACACCAAGTGAGTCAAAGGCATATCCAATCAACAGCATCAGGACAATTCAAAACAGGGAGAAGGGACATGTGGGGGGAGGCCACATGATCACGCAAGATCATCCAGACAGCCACAGAATGCAAGCTGGAGACCTGAGTGCCCACTCCCCCCAGGATGCCAGCAAGGGGCAGAACTCAGTTAAGCCTCCTCTCAAAGAACAGAAACACTGAAGATCCCCTGACGTCAAACACGGCACTACCCTTGGGACTGTGGTAGCAATTCAGCCACAGTTTTCTCCCTCAGGAAATTTCCATTCTATTTCAGGAACAGCCAAGTAAGCTGACAAGTTCGGAATGGCAGCTTCTAACCCGTTGTTGGGGGACGATGAAGACTCCCTTGCAAGAGGCAGATCCCGGCCCAGAGCTGAGCAACGAGCAAGTGTCGGCCAGAGAAATGGGAAGAGGGTGGAAGACCCCTCCATCCCCATTTCAAAACTGAATCGAAGCAGCTTAATCAAGGAATGACGAAAGGTCTACTCTCACAACACCCTTAAATGATGGGTAAACTTTTCTCCCCCCAAAAGACAAACTTCTTTGCTCACAAGTGCCAAGAAGCCAGGAACTGGGATAACTTGACCACAGCTGAATTCTGCCTCCTCCAGTGGCTCCCAGTGGGTGCACAAGGCCAGTGGCTGGTGGGTCACGATTTTGGAGACCCCTCCCATCCTATCCTTGTGCAGCAGGGGCCCAGCCAGCACCTTCTATGTGTCTTCTGTGGGAAGCCCCCCACCTTGTGCAAAGGACAGCCCTGACCGGGTTCACAGCAGAGGAAATCAGGCAGCCAGTAAGACACGAGACTTCCAGGGCACTGTCAGGGCTCTACTTCAGTGCTGTCTGGGCTCTGTGACATCTGGGGTTGGGGGGTGAGAGCATACGGTGGGCTGACGCCAGGCAGAACTGGGCTCAGGACACCAGCAGAGACTGTTGAGACCTGGAGTCTCCTGTCTTCCCTTCTGGAAACTGGCCTGTCCTCCACTTGGTGGGTAGGCCACAAGTCCCATGCCACCAGTTCATCTCCAGAAGGTCTCTGCCCCTCTAGGAAGGAATGCTGCAGGGTGGGCGTGACTCTCCTCCGGACAAAGGGAAAGAGAGGCGGGGTGAGGTAGCTCACGCCTGTCATCCCAGCACTCAGGGAGGCTGAGGTTGGAGGATCCCTTGAGGTTAGGAGTTCAAGACCAGCCTGAACAAGAGGGAGACCCCATTTCTACCCAACATAGAAAAACTAGCCAGACTTGGCCGCAACTGTAGCTCAGTGGGTAGGGTGCCGGTCACATACACCGAGGCTGTCGGGTTCAAACATAGCCTGGGACAGCTAAAACAACAATGGCGACCGCAACAAAAAAATAGCTGGGCGTTGTGGTGGGTGCCTGTAGTCCTAGCTCCTTGGGAGGCTGAGGCAAGAGAACCGCTTAAGTCCAGGAGTTTGAGGTTGCTGTGAGCTGTGACGCCATAGCACTCTACTAGGCCGACAGCTTGAGACTGTCTCAAAAAAAAAACAAACTAGCCAGGCATAGTGCTAAGCGCCCGTAGTCCCAGCTCCTCAGGAGGCTGAGGCAGGAGGATGGTTTGGGCCCAGGAGTTTGAAGTTTCTGTGAGCTAGACTGATACCACAGCACTCTAGCCTGGGGCAACAGAGTGAGACTCTGCCTCATAAAACACACAAAAACCCCAAAAAACAAAAACAAAGGGAAGGACACCAGTTATATTAACATTTCAGATAAACATACACTTCACATTAAAAAATAAATAAATAAAACTTCAGATAAGCGGATAGTTTTTAGAAGTAGCTGTTTATCTGGACACCTTCTATCTACTAATTTATTTCTAGCTGAATACTTACACTAAATAATGATTCAGGACAATATGTACATTTAGTATAATATGTATACTCTGTACATAAGTATTAGTATATAAACATATACTAGCTATTAAGTTTTTTTTTTTCCATTCTTCCTTTAGCAATTCTCTTGCCCTCAGCCTCCCAAGTAGCTGGGATTACAGGCACCCACCACAATGCCCGGCTTTTTTTCTTTCTTTTTTTTTTTTTTCTTTGGTAGAGACAGGGTTTCACTCTGGCTCACTCCTGCTCATACTGGTCTCGAACATCCGAGCTCAGGAAATCCACCCGCCTCGGCCTCCCACAGCACTGGGACTACAGGTGTGAGCCACCATGCCTGGCCAATATACAGTATATATTTAATACAACATATATTTAGTATATCTTTAGTATTTATTTTAGCTGAATACTTAATGAAATATTTAGTATACTTATGTGTTTAGGATATAAAATGTATTAGATCCAAACATATGTATTTAGAATTAATTTCTAACTAAATATCTATGCTAAAAAGTGATTTGCTGTTCATATGAAATTTAAGTTTAACTGAGCATCCTCTGCCAATCTATCCACCTGTCTCTGTCTCAGCAGCTGGGCTTCTTTCTTCCACACCTGGGGCTCCTTGGAGATCTGCCTCAGGCCAGCAGGGTGCCCACGAGCCCTTCCCTTAGACATTCGACTCTTTCTCTAAAACTTTCTAACGTGGATGCTCAAGGCAACACACTCTGGCTGCTCTTGGGGGTATAGTAGTTCTGGAACTCATCATTCTTACCCATCGTCTCAGTGGCAGGGAGGAAGGACAGGCGCAGCACCTCCCACCTGTCTGAGGACAGCTGAGGAAGGGAGGCAGAGCCCAGGGGAGTGGCTGGGGGGCTTGTGGGCCTACCCATGTTCCAGGTGCCGATGAAGATGGTGATCATGTCGGGCTCCGGCTGCTCTGAGTGCCTGTTCTTCATCTGCTGCAGCAGCTGGCAGAAGCCTTCTCTCTTCTAGGGGGGGAAGGACAGATAGACTCAGGAAGGCCCCAGCCTTCCCTGCATGCTCACTGTGCAAAGGACCTGGGTGGCTTTAAGGAAACTGAGTGGAGTGTAAATCAGCACAAACTTCAGGACAGCAACTTGGAAATACGCATCCAAAGTGGTAAATTAGAGGCTTCTGTGACCGGCCATTCCTCTGCAAAGTCGTGACTACAGGAAAATAATCAGGAGTGGCCCAGAGCTTCCAGCACGGCCCTGCAGCACGTGTTTCAATCCAGAAAAAAAATCAGGAACAATTTTAACATCCCATCTTGGGGGAGCCACTAATAATTATATTGTGGACCATCCGTAAACTATGATAGAACGCCATAGTGTTTAAAAATTATGGCCTCAAAATACTTTATCAATATGAAGACATGGAAAGGCCATTAAGTACAAAAAGCTAGTTGTCAAAATGGTATGATTGGCATGATTGTATTTTTATTTTTAAAAAATACTTGGAAGGGTATAGTCCAAGGTTAACCAGCAGTACATGGGTATTTTTATTTTAAACACTCACTTTTTTGTATTTGCTACTTTGTCACCAATGAGAATAGATCACTTACACAATGAAAGAAAATTTAAATTAGAGAAAACAAATAAAAAGTAAAGGGCACATAAGGGCTGTCACAGACCCCTTAATATTTTTCACTTATTTTCTAGGGTATGTAATGGGGCCAGAGTAGACTTGGCAGGCTGACTTTAAATGGTGTAAACAAACAACAAAATTTCAGGTTGGCCCATAGGACATGACTAGTGTTTGAATGTTTCATACCACAAGGACAATTTCATAGGCTCCAACCCAATAATGGCACATCTCAGTAAGCCTGCTCTGAAGAGACCCGCTCATGAGGATGTGGTGACTGTAGCTGGGGATGGTGCACAATTCGATGCCTCAGTTTACTGGTGTGTCTCAATCCTTCTGAGCTTGCAGCAGGGCCCACATGCCGAGACCACTACCCAGCCAGGCCGTCTCTCCCTGCTTCCCCCTCGCCTACTTGGCTCTCACTCCGTTTCTCCCAGCCCCTTCCCTGTCATTCCTGGCAGCTCGGGGTGCTCCCAGATCTCCTGCCAGCCCATTCCCGACACTGCAGATGAAAGTAGGAGGGGGGTCCAGACACGTGGGGGGAGGGGAGCTGCTATTTGCCTGCACTGGGAGCCCTGGCCCCTTGACAGGACGGAGGTGCTGACATAAGCAGCCGGCCACTGGTGTGCTAGGTGCCCCTCCTGCTCTGTGGTCCAGCCTCACTGCCTCACACGAGCCACTGTGAGGATGGGTTTTGGCTCCTGGTTCACATTTCTGGTAGGGGATCAGATCGGGTCACAGAGGACCCAGCTCCAGTTATGTGGTAATCCAGCCTGGGTTTTCCCACTGGCTCACAGCAGCTCTTACCCCAGGGGCCAGGCTTGGAGGGGGTGTCTCATATCTACAGAGTAGGACAAAGTGTAGAAAGTGAAGCCTTGTCAAGACTCTGATTTAAAGCCAGGGGTGCCCCCAAAGAGCTCCCAAGTCCAGCCTAGAAAAGCTAAAAGCCTCCCAACCGGGCTCAGGGCTGGATCAGAGGCAGGTGAGAGAGGGTGTGCCCCCGACTAGGGGGCAGCCAGGCACAATGGGGACTGGAGTGGATGCCGCCCTAGAGCTTGTCCTCACCTTCCTCAGTTCAGCTTTCCCAGATGAGAACTAACTGAGCTAATGACGCCCACTCCCTGGCACAGAGCGAACCTCAAAGGACATGTGTCCCCCCCAGCCCACTCTTGGCCCATCTTAGCAGTTTCTTGCTTACTTTGGAGTCGGCAAAAACATATTCCTTTCGTAGGATCTTCTCCTTCTCGGTTTCCACCAAAATCACTAACTTGTTTAGGAACTTCTGTGACTTGATGAGCTGCAGGACTGAAGAGAAACAGAAATTCATTTATTCATTCATTCATTCAACATACAGACCCTCCGCCATGTTCCTGACTTCCTGGCAGATCCCTCTGTTCCTGGCTGCTCTTCCCAGGAGGGACTTGTCCTTGGTAAAGGTGGTGCCCAGACCACGTAAGAGGTGGTGGCGCGGACAGAGCAGAGACAGCTCTTCTTGTATTTTATCTTTCTCCTTCCTCCTCCCCTCCTCTTTTTTTAAATTTCCTTTACATTTCTTCCCTTGCTTTTTTTGCTTTGCTTTTATTTCTAAATTTCAAACTTTTACCTTTCATTTTCATCAACTATTAAAAGACTCAAATTGTCCTATGTCTTTGCAAATGATAGCACCCTTCCCAATTTCAAGTTTCTTAATGGATCTTTTTGGAATTTTACTCCATGTTTCTAAAAATCATGTTTAGGTTGCTACTTTCTTTCTTTTTGTTTTAAGACAGAGTCTCATTCTGTAGCCCTCAGTAGAGGACTGTGGTGTCTTAACTCACAGCAACCTCAAACTCTTGGGCTCAGGCCATCTCCTTGCCTAGGACTATAGGCGCCTGCCACAATCCCCAGCTATTAATAGTTTTTCTATTTTTAGTAGAGATGGGGTCTCACTCTTGCTCAGGCTGATCTCGAACTCCTGAGCTCAGGCAATGCACCTGCTCGGCTTCCCAGAGTGCTGGGATTACAGATGTGAGCCACAGCACCCAGCGAGGTTGTTTTCTAATACTTCAGTTTTAGGCATTTCCTACCACATATTGTCTGCAGAAGATGAGGATTCACACACACAACCTGTCACGTTTACACTCCCTCATGCATAATTTTAGTCCCATCATCTTCCTTCCAACAGTCATATTGTCATTTTGGCCAGATAAGCACTCAGGGCTTACCTTATTATGGAAGTACTGTTGATGGACCAGCCCTGACTGCTGTTCTTTTCCTACACAACTTTTTATCCTAGAGTTAATTACCATGTTTTTTTCACTGTTTCTAACTATCCCCCAGCTTGTAATTCTTTTTCATGTTAGTGAGACCTTTGATGAGTTTTATCACCCTGCAGGAGCCTTTCCCAGAGCCTCTGGGTCTTGTCTCCTCTGGACTGGTGACCTCTAGGCCTGATTGCAGAACCTTCCCCTGGGGCCTTCCTTCATCATTTGGGAATTCCTCTACCTCTCCTTGGACCCTATATCTTTCTTGGTTGACACCCTCACTTTGGTAGACCAACGCTGTCTAGTAGCTTTCCAAGAAAGGAAGAACAGGTGACATATTTTTGGAGGCCTTGCGTGTCTATGCTCACATCTAACTGACAGAGCTCTCAATTTGGGATAATTTCCCCCAGGACTCTGGAGACCTGGCTCCATCAAGTTTAGTTGGCATTGCTGCTGCTAAGCAACAGTGTTGATTCACCTGTGCACAGGTGAAACCCTGCAGGCCTAAGGCTATCCTTAAATGAGGGCTTCCTGGCAAAGTTGACCTTTGGTTGGCACCTGGGAACTTGGATTTCAGAAGGGTCCCCATCATTCCCAGAACTGAGCGGCTCGCTGCACCTACACCATTTGTACAAACAATATTGTTTATGCAAACCACCTGTTTCCCCCTGGGAGTCGTCTGGATATCTGCTAGACAAAGGGTGCCTATATGACCAACAGCCAATTTAAAAACTCCACTGCACATGTGTTGTCACAACTCATTGGGGTAGGAATGAAGTGTGTCTGGTGTGACTCTGCTGGGACAGCAGCACTCTTAGAAGTTTGTGTCTGGTGCCCTGTGCCTTTCCCTTGGGTGATTTTGCTTTGTACATGTATCCTTTCAATTTAATAAATCATAGCTGTATGGTCACATGCTGAATCCTGAGAGCTCTCCTAGTGAATTGCTGAACCTGGGAGTAGTCTTGGGGGACCCCTGACACAATCTGTCATACCACCTGCTCTGCAAGTTTTTAGGCTCTTTATTTTGAAGCCAGCGTTATGTGGGCCCCCTCCAGTGTGCTGAGCACTCCTGCCAACCTGGAAACTTGTGCTGTTCAGTACTGAGATTTCTTCCTGAATTCCTTCTTTCCTGTATTCTTATTGACGCTTATTATTTTGGTACTGGGCTTCCTGAGCTGGTCCTCTAAATGTTTAAAATATTGCCTCTCCTATTTTCCATTAGTTCATCCTTTTGTTGTACTTTCTGGGCTCAGGCCATCTCCTTGCCTAGGACTATAGGCGCCTGCCACAATCCCCAGCTAGTTTTTCTATTTTTAGTAGAGATGAGGTCTCACTCTTGCTCAGACTGATCTCGAACTCCTGAGCTCAGGCAATGCACCTGCTCGGCTTCCCAGAGTGCTGGGATTACAGATGTGAGCCACAGCACCCAGCGAGGTTGTTTTCTAATGCTTCAGTTTTAGGTATTTCCTACCACATATTGTCTGCAGAAGATGAGGACCTGTGCTGAGTGATTTTTAAAAATTTCTGTGATGTTTGAATTTCTCGGGAGTTGCCTCTCCTTTTTCTTCCCTTCACTCACCTCTGTTCTTCATTTTTACTTGGTTCTCTGACAACTCCTTTAGGATCACATTCTGTTCCTGTGTCTTGGTCCCGTTTCTTTTTGTAACAGAATTTGTTTCTTCCAAGTGTTTGTCTTTCTGTCCCATTGTCTCCTGCTCTAGGCTTCCCCCCAGTGTCTGGTGATTTTTGGCTGTGTGCCGACCATGAGGTTGTTAGCAGGTTTCTCCTCTGGGGGGCCTGAGGGACTGATTTCCTGAGGAGACCACTTCTAGGGGCTCCTGAGATGTTTGTGGGCGCCATCGTATGGGTCTGGGGTCTGAGCTGGGTTTTGGTCCCTAGGAGCTGGCCATCACTACCCATCTGCTTCTGACTTTGGAATTTTGTGACTCTCATGTCCCTGTCCCTGTGCATCTTGCCTTTCAGAAGGAACTGCTCACAGTGTATGTGTACGTAGGACACTGCTTACCCCGAGCTAGAAATCTCCCCCAAGGGAAATCACATCGTTTGTCTCACTCTGGTTTATTGGCCCGCAGCAGCCAGAGTTGTCCCTGCCTAAAACCTTCTAACAGCTGCTCACTGCACCCAGAAGGAAACGTGAGCCTGGTCCCTGCCCGGCCTCTGCCTCCCCTGAGCTCTCACCTGCCAGGCTTGCCCCATCCTTGGAAATCTGCCCAAGGGCCTCTTTCTCTGGATTTTGCATGGCCAGCACCTTCTCCACATGCAGGCATCTTCGTGGGGAGGCTTTTCCCAATCGGTGTTGTATTTTCCTGTTTAAATTCCCAGCCTAGAGTTGATCACTCCCTGACAAATTCCTGGTTTATATATTTGTGTATTTGTTTCCTCCTTTACCCTCTTGAGTAAATGCTCTCAGGGGAGTCCAATCAAGTACATGGACAGCTTGTTCACCTCTGTACACCAACACCTTGCACACAGTAGGAGCTTTATGATTTCGGCATGCAGCAGCTGACTGTTCCCATGCACAGAAGACTATGATGCCAAAGCTGTTAACGGGCATGGTGACCAGAATAGGGCAAGGAAGCTCCAACGCCTGTGACCACAGATTTCCTCTGGGTGGGCTCCCCTTTCCTGTAATAGCTATCACTGGAAACTGACCGTGGGCCAGGCTCTGTGCTAAGGACACACCAGGTCCTGTTAACATTCATGGCTATCCTACTAGGGACTCCTGTCTGTGGAGGAGACACTGAGGCTTTGAGGAGTTCAGTAACTTACACAAGATCACGCCTTATGGCAGCACCCATAGCTCAGTGGTAGGGTACCGGCCATGTACACTGAGGCTGGTGGGTTCAAATCCAGCCCAGGCCAGCTAAACAACAATGACAACTACAACAAAAAAATAGCTGGAAGTTGTGGCAGGTGCCTATAATCCCAGCTACTTGGGAGGCTGGGGCAAGAGCATTGCTTAAGCCCAAGAGTTTGAGGTTGCTGTGAGCCGTGACACCACAGTACTCTACCCAGGCTGACAGCTTGAGACTGTCTCAAAAAAAAAAAAAAAAAAAATCGTGCCCTGTGAAGTCATGGTGCCAGGACATGGCCCCATTTACCCAGAGCCCTTACCCTGAGCCCCACTGGCCATCGGTGCCACAGGACATGTGCACATGATTTCACTCATGTATGCATGAGCAAACATTCCTCCCTTCACTGTGTTCATTCACTCATTCCTTCCTTCACTGTGTTCATTCATTCATGTGCTCACGCAGGATGCATTAATGGGCCACTTACTCTGTGCTGAGCACTACTCTAGGCTCTGGGAATTTAGAGAACAGAGTGGAGCCACATCCCAGGCTCTGCAAAGCCCACACGAAAGGGGGGGATGTGGGATTTATGAGCAAAGTTGCGAGCACTTCAGGCGATGGGCATAGATTAAGGATGTACTTGCTGAGTACCAGGACCAGTGCCAGGGCCTGCAGATTCCAGGCTGTGTAAGGTAAAGACCCTGCTCTCTTTGAGGGAAGGAACTTGCAAACAGAAAATTGTGTTTTGACATGACAGAAGGTGAGTGGAGCTCCACCAGCTGGGGAGGACTGGAGCCAGGTGGGTGGCCCCCAGAGGCTGGCAGGCCCTGGGCACCTAAGCTGCCCTCTTAAAGGCTTACACATCTGCCCTGAAACAGTCCATTTATTTTTTTTGTTTTAGAGATGGGGGTCTTACTATGTTACCCAGGCTAGTCTCAAACTCCTGGGCTCAAGCGATCCTCCTACCTCAGCCTCCTGAGTAGTTGGGCTGCAGTTGTGTGTGACTGTGCCACCAACATAGCCCATTCTTGCCTTGGGCCAAGTTTTCTCAGGTACACTCATCTCCAGCTCTGCTCTTTCACCCCAATTTGCTTCCACAAAGGGGAATGTCACTTCTCGGTGGCAACTGCTCCAATGCTTTGGCACTCAAGGCCCTGCACACAGCTGGGACAGCGTGCCTTCCTGCTTCTCCCTCCAGGGCCACCATGAGTGACGTGTGACATGTGCTTTCCCTAACACCCTGCACTGATGCCAGCCTGAGCCAGAGCAAGGCCTCATCTCCGAAAAAAACAGCCAGGCGTTGCGACGGGTGCCAGTGGCTCCAGCTACTCAGGAGGCAGAGGCAGGAGGATCGCTTGAGCCCAGGAGTCTGAGGTTGCTGTGAGCTGTGATGCCACAGTTCTCTAGAAGGGTGAGACTATCTCAAAAACAAAACAAAACAAAACCACAAGAAACACAAAATAACCTAGAAAGAAGCAGTCTCCAGGGTGCACACTGCCCTCTGCTTCACTCTGAGGCTGATCACCAGGCTCTGCCTGGCCCTGGCACTGCCCCTGCCTCCTGCACCCTGAATGACCTCCCTAAGTGGGGGTGTCCTTAACTTGGGCTGTAGCTGGAATACCTGCCTACCCTCCCAGACCCAGACTTGAAGTTCTTGCTTCAGGTTTTCCGAAGCCTTCCCACTGCACCTGAGATAAAATCTAAACTTGTGACCAGGCATGAGGCTACGTCTTCCCATATCCCCTCCCTCCAAGGCTGCCACTCGCCCCTCCCAGGCCCCTCCCTCATCCCAGATGTGCCCTGCCCGTGTCTGCCATGGGGGTTGGCACCTGCTGCACCATGGTTGGGATGTCCTTCCCGCAGACCCTGCTGTCCAGTTGCTTCTCAACCTTGAGGTCCCAGACTATGCCTCATCTCCCCCCTCAGAGGCCCATCCCTGTCCGCCTCGTCTAAACAGCCCCCCTTCCCAATCTATCTTTACCCCATTACTCTGACTTCTTTCCTTTGTGGCACTTACCAGAAGCTGAATCATCCATCATAGGGATATAGGTATTTCATTATTGGCCACACAACACACCAGAATATAAATTGCATTTGGGGAGGGCCTTGTCTATCCTATTCTCCCTGGATCCTGAGTCCTGCCACTGTGGCTTATTCATAAGGATTTGTTTTGTGCATGCATTGATTTGATGGTACAAAATCAAAGCCTCAGTTGCTCAGAACCCACTAACAACAGCTGACCCTGGGAGTGGTCACCACATGCTGGGTTCTGTCCTAAGGAGCCTCCCACGTGTCATCCAAAGCCTCAGTTGCTCAGAACCCACTAACAACAGCTGACCCTGGGAGTGGTCAACATGCTGGGTTCTGTCCTAAGGAGCCTCCCACGTGTCATCCACTTAATCTTTGTAACTCCTGTTTTGTAGATAAGCAAACTGAGGCTCAGAGAGGCTACATGACATGTTCAAGGTCACGCAGCTGCTACGTGGCAGAGCTGCGATGTGACTTTAGATAGTTGGCTCCAGAGTCCAGGTACTTTTGTGCCGTGCTAGACTGCCTCGCAGCTTATGCTAAAGAAGCTAGTGATTGTCTACAGCACTGCATTCATGCAGAGCCTTGTCCCAGGCACTGGGAGGGGACAGCAGGGTTCAGACTGGCTGGGGAAGAGGTGTACACGCGCGCGAACACACACACACTCTTGCGCAGGACCACCAGAGCAGGACATGCTGAGTATGTGACAGGTGTGAGCTCACTCCCAGGGGTTCAGAGACGGAGTGCGGGGGACGCCTGCCGAGGGGAGTCGAGAGAAGTACAGGAGTCCACAGGCAGCAGGCGTGAGGGACTGGCTGCAGTCTGCTCCTGACCCATCACCTGCCAGGCCCAAGCAGAGGGGGCACGAGGGGTGCAAAGGGGCCTACTTTTCTTGTGGCTGTAGAACTTGTCCTCAGAACCGTCCTTGGACTTCTTAATAATCAGTTTCCCAGACTCCACGTCGACTTTGAGCTGCATTTTCTGAGGGATCCCCAGAGACTCTGATTTCACCTTTGAGGAGGAAGAGATGTCATTCACTGATTTTCTGGCATTTGCAATGCTGACCCAAGCCCCTTGTCTTCAAGGCTGGATGACTCTTGGCTGGTATCCCAAGTGGGATCATTGGGCTTCTATTTCCCGATCTCCCTTGCCCAGCATCCCACATGCACATTTCCATGGGCACAGGAGTCTAGAGAACTCCGGGGGAGCCCAACTCGTCCTGCCAACCCAACAGGTCTGGGGGAGGCAACAGAAGAAACAGCTGCCTAAAGGTCCGTTCACGGATGACTGCAGCAACATTCATTAAGCTGATGTGTCATCTACTTCCGGAAAGGATTTTAGTAATAAATTTAAACTCCCAGGCCGTGTTATAACCACTAATTGAACATTTACTGCTATCAATTAGGAAAAAAGACAGCTGCCTACACATCCTCCGAAAATGGAAATCCATCTTAACACAGATTATGCCCAGGGCTAGAAAGGACTTTGGGGTGGGGAGTGTGTGTATTGGCAGGGGTGGGGTGGGGTGTCTCATACTGAACTTCTGAACATGGGTCAGGGTTGGGCTGAATGGATGAGAATCTCTGAACATTGTTAAGAAAAACACATTTCTGGGCCCAAGCCTGCAGATTCTCCCAGTCTCTCTCAGGGAAATCATAGGCATTGCATACTTTTATTTTTCTGGCTCCCCTTTCCCTCGAGGTGCCACTTTGCAGCCTGTTCAGGGGCCCCTGTTTATGTCCTCATCACCCCCATTTTGAGAAGGACAAGCGTATAGTGTCTTAGGCCAATGAGAAGCTGTTCCCTTATGGTATCCCCTGAAGGGGGTTCCACTGCCTGCTACTCTGGCTCCCTGTGGTTCCACAGCCACTTACCTCAAAGGTGACAGGAGGGATGAGGGAACGCCGGTGGGAGGACTCAGGACCCTCGTGCAGCAAGGCCTTGACCTGTGGGCATCAGTGGGGACATGGAGCCAGCATGTCTGGGCATCTCTGTGCAAAGAGGAGGCCAAAGGAAGCCAAGAGCAGCTACAGGATGCCCGCAAGTACCTTATCTTCGATGGAGGACAGCAGACTCGTCAGCTGGCTCAGCTTGGACACCATGTTGATGGGATTGGCCTCACAGGGCACCTGGCAGAGGAGGGAAGGAGCCCGCGAGGGTAGCAGTGCTGAGAGCCATGGAGAGGAGTCACGCCAGGCTCTCCCCACACTTCCCCTCATCCCATCCTCCCCACAGCCCCGCGAGAACTATTATTATCCCCACTGGCAGACAAGGACACCAGGAATATCGACTACCTTCTCAAAATTCTCAAAGCCAAAAAATAAATCTCCACTTCTTTCCTCTAAGTCTGCCTCTGCCCCTGGTGCCTGTCGCCTCACCCACTCATTTACCTAAACAAAGCTCCAAGACGGCCATGAACGTCACCTTTCCTCCTCCCACATCTCCTGCCCAATGTTCCTGTCCTACTTCCAAAATATGCCCAACCCTACTGCTTAAAATCCCAGCCTAGCTCCTCCCCCTTTCAGGGAGAAAGTTATCTGGACCCTCCCGCTGCCCTCAGGGGCTCCTCCGTTCAGATCTGCCTGGAGCTTCACTTTCTGAGGAATCCCCAGAGATTCCATTTCACTTGGGAGGGACATGGCCTTGCCATTTGGGCCCCAGACCCACAAAGAGGTCTTCCCTGACCACCCTCTCTAAAATAGCCCCCAGGTCACTCTATCAAGTCACCTGCTTTATTCTCCATCAGTCACCACAAGCTAAAATTCTCTCCTTCCTGTAGGGTTTCATTGTATGTCTCCCCTAGATCATAGGCACCCTGAGAATTGAGACCAGGAACATCGTGTTCAATACTGCGAATACTGCGACCTTGCTGCTCAGAACCACGTCTGGACAATGAGGATGCACAGGAAAGTTGTTCAGCAAATACATGGAACCCAGAGAGCTGTAGTTACTTGTCCAAGGTCACACGGCTAGTAAATGGCAGAGCAGAGACCTGTGGTCCTGTCTGCCTAACACCAAGTACATGGCCTCATGCATGTGTTCACAGAGTAAACGTTTATGAGACATGGGTTCATGCTGGACACACCTCCAGGTGCTGGGGTTTTAGAATTAATAGGACACCATCTCTACCCTCCAGAAGTAGGATGAGCAAATCAAATATATGCAGGACTGACTTGAACACAAAAAAGAATGAAATGGGAGTGATCACCAATCAGGCAATGTTCTTTACCCACCCACTTGCTCATAATAGCAGCCAGGCTACACTTGCTTTTGATGTCAGTTTTCCATCTAGCTACTTTAGTATAGTACTTCTACCATCACCACCAGCATCACCACTGCCACCTCTATTACTATGATCAATAGCATTGCCATGATCAATAGCACCACCAGTCATCAGCATCATTACCACCACCACCATCACCACCATCACCAACATCCACACTACAAGTAACAGTGCCACCCCTACCATCCCCACCATGACCACTACCACTTCCGCCATCATCCTCACTGCCCCCACCATGACCATCATCACCATGACTACCACCTCCATCCTCATCATCACTACTATCCCTACCATGACCACTACTGCCTCCATCATCACCATCACTACTATCCCTACCATGACCACTACCACCTCCATCCTCACCATCACTACTATCCCTACCATGACCAGTACCACCTCCATCCTCACCATCACTACCCCGACCTTGTACACTACCACGTCCATCATCACTATCACTGCTCCCACCATGGCCATCATCACCATGTCTACCACCTCCATCCTCACCATCACTACTATCCCTACCATGACCAGTACCACCTCCATCCTCACCATCACTACCCCGACCTTGTATACTACCACCTCCATCATCACCATCACTGCTCCCACCATGACCATCACCACCATGACTACCACCTCCATCCTCACCATTACTACTTCCACCATGACCATCATCACCATGACTACCACCTCCATCCTCACCATTACTACTTCCACCATGACCATCATCACCATGATTACTACCTTCATCGTTACCATCACTACCATTTCCATCACTCTCACTACCACCTCCATCATTACACTCACTATTATCCTCAACCACCACACTAGTCCCCCATCACAACTATCACCACCATTATTATGTCAGTTAACAATGCTTTCTCTGACTACATTTTGGTTTTCCCCTTGCTGCTTAATAAAGCTCCCAATTCATCTATAGTTACTGTCAATCAGGGAAGTAGCTGAAAGGACTGGAGCTGAGACTCAGGCCAGGGCACAGGAGGCAGGCTGGTGGGTAGATGAGACAGCTCAGGACCCATTTTAGGGTTGTTTTTCTCATAAAGAACTGACATAATAACACAGATTCAAGGTTCCTCATTTTCCCTGTTGGATGCTTGGAATTACCTGTTCTCCACCCTGGGAAGTCACCATACAGTTTTAGGCTGATGTCTTTGCCCCTCTCAGATTTGTGACTTTGGAGGAGGGCTGGCAAAATCTTACAAAGCATAATCAAAGTTATTAACAAACACGGAGTTAGTGCTTGGAACAAAAGTTTTGAGAAAAATATTGGAATTTCCCTCTATATCTGTCTAATGATAAGGATTATTTAATGAGTTCTTATAATGTGCAGAGCACATTTCAAATGTATTAACTCAACCATTCCTCATGTGTATTGATTGGTTCTTCTTTTTTTAATTTTGAGACAGAGTCTTAAGCTGTCACCCTAGGTAGAGTGCTGTGACCTCATAACTCACAGCAACCTCCAACTCTTGGACTCAAGCCATCCTCTTGCTTCAGTTTTTCTATTTTTAGTAGAGGCAGGGTCTCGCTTTTTGCTCACGCTGATCTCGAACTCGTGAGCTCAAGCAATTCACCCACCTTGGCCTCTGAGTGCTAAGATTATAGGCCTGCGCCACCACACTGGCCTGTATGGATTCTTCTAATCTTTGTTTAGCTTTGTGGGTAATAGAGCCAAGAGTGGTCTGTTTACAATCAGGATAAACTTGAGATTTGAAGCAGGGTGAGCCCAGTTCTCAGCCAGTGGTGTTTTGGCCCTCAAGGGCATTTGATAATGTCTGGAGATGTTTGCATTTGTCACAGCTGGAAGATGCTAATAGCATCTAATGGGTAGAAGCCAGTGTGTGCCCTACTATGCGTAGGACAGTCCCCCTCAACAAAGAATCATCCAGCCCCAAGCATCCCTAGGGTTGAAACTGAGGGCATAGTTCTCAACTTAGCCTGTCAATAGGTGAACTGGAATGAGGGCCACCTGTGGTTTACACAAGCTGGCCTAATCACCTCTCTTTGCTTTTTCAAAGGAGGACACAGGCTCTAAGGAGGGCCTTCTTTCTCACAGAGGGCAGACCCAGGTCTCTCCCCAGCCCTAAGGCCAGTAATCACTTGGATAATGTTGCATTTTGCATCCTAGCAGTCTTTAAATAAATTCCACACGGGGTCGGGAGATCTACATTTTCTCTTGCCCACATGAGGCAAGGGGCCTGATGTTGCTAAGAGTCTACCAGAGTCAGAGGTCTCACATCCAATTTCACTTACTCCCTCACCTAATCCTGTAGTTGGATATTACTATCCCCATTTCACAGATAAGGAAACTAAGGGTGAGTGGGATTTTGAACTTGGGTGTTTCCTCTCTTCCAGGTGGCCTCAGAATTCCTCCTCTATTTGTGAATTTCCGAAGGCTTTATCATGAGTGACTGCTCTCTGCTTTCTGTAAGTCCCAGATGTCATAAGGAGGGACTTATCATACCCCACTCTGCTGCTGCCCCCAAATGCAAACACTGACCCTTGTGAGCAGCACCCTCACCAGGCAGCAAGCACCCTCCAGGCTGCAGCTGCCTGTTCCTGGAGACCATCTCTCCTAAACCACTTCAGAGATCTGGCTGTGTGTTCTTCCACCCAAACTATACAAATTCTAGTGTCTGGCCGGGCCCATTTCATCTAGATTTGCTTTTACTTTCTTGGAAATTAATCCATTATTCACTTAGAAGAGAACAAGAGAAAATTTTTTCCCTGAATTTTAAATGTTGCCTAAATACACAAATATGTTTTCTCCATAAAAGGTCAAACGATGTGGGCAAACTCAAAGTCCCCCCTGGTCCACCCCCTTCTCCCCTCTCCCATCACCTCCTCGTGGTGACCAGAGAGGCCCTTTGGGTTTAAACCTTCTGGTCTGATTTCCACGTGAAGACTTACGTCAGAGTTCACAGTGCTTTTTCACCCAACAGCACGCCTTGGAGATTATTCTGCAGCAGTGCCCATACCTCAGAATAGAACTCCACACTCTACTTCAATTCATCATCCCTAGCATTTCTGTGGTTTCCAGTGTTTTTTCGTTTAGAGACAAAACCACAATGAAAAGTCTCTCTCTTTTTAAAAAAAAATTTTTTTTTGAGGCACAGTCTTACTGTCACTCTCCATAGAGTACTATGGGTGACATCATAGCTCACAGCAACCTCAAACTCTTGGGAGGCTGAAGCAATCCTCTTGCCTTAGCCTCCCAAGCAGCTGGAACTATAGGCATCGAGTAGACACTATACTCAGCTAATTTTCTATTTTAGTGGAGACAGGGTCTCGCTCTTGCTGGTCTCCAACTCCTGAGCTTAAGCTGTCCACCCACCTTGGCCTCCTGGAGTGCTAGGATCCGAGGCATGAGCCAGCCTACCCATCCTTGCAATGTCTCTTTGTGCCAAATTGCCCATAAGATCTCTGCCTACCAATGGAAGGAGGCCTGCGGTTAACATTTTCATACAAAGGGCCAAACTGCCTTTCAGAAAACCCATTTCCACTCCCAGCAGTACAGGAGTGAATTTGAAGGAGTGTGCCTGCCACCCTCCACACACCCTCGCATAGTCCACTTTAGCAATCAACTCTCTCTGCCTCACTGACGGGCAAGACGAGATTCCCAGTTTGGGGTGTCATTTCCTGGTTACTAACAAGGTAGGGTTGAACATCTTTTCATCTCTCCATTGGCTGTTCCCTGTCCCTCTTCAGTCAAGGTCCTGTTTACAAAGTGTCCCAGAAGTTGCCTCCAAAGCTGCCATACATAGAGAAAAAGGGAAATAGTGGCTAATTATACCTTTATCTACAAAATATTCATTATGAATTTTTTTTTTTTTGAGACAGAGTCTCATTATGTCGCCCTCGGTAAAGTGCTGTAACGCCATAGCTCACAGCAACCTCAAATTCTTGGGCTTAAGCGATTCTCTTGCCTCAGCCTTCCAAATAGCTGGGACTACAGGCGCCCACCACAACGCCCGGCTGTTTTTTGGTTGTAGTTGTCATTGTTGTTTGGCAGGCCCGGGCTGGATTTGAAACCGCCAGCTCCAGTGGATGTGGCTGGCACCCTAGCTGTTGAGCTACAGGCGCTGAGCCTGCATTATGAAATTTTACAAAATATTCTCTACATGTTGGCCGCTTCTTTGTAAAATATAGGGTGATGTCAGTGCCTGTATCTCAGTGGCTAAGGGCGCCAGATACATACAACAGAGCTGGTGAGTTCGAATCCAGCCCGGGCCAGCTAAAACAACGACAACTGAAAAAAAAAAAAAAAAAAAAAAAAAGATAGCCAGGCAAAGTTGTGGCAGGCGCCTGTAGTCCCAGCTACTTGGGAGGCTGAGGCAAAAGAATCACTTAAGCTCAAGAGTTGGAGAAGCTGTGAACTGTGATGCCACCGCACTCTACCAAGGGCAGCATAGTGAGACTCTGTCTCAAACAAACAAATACATATATATAGGGTGACTTTAGGGATACCCTGTATATCCTTTCCCCATCTTAAAATTGGGTGTTTCTACTTAATTATTTGTAGGGGGGGTTGTTTGTTTTTGTTTTTCAAGATAGAGTCTTGCTCTATTGCCCAGGTTTGTGTGCCATGGCGTCACTGTAGCTCACTGAAACCTCAAACTCCTGTGTTCAAGAGATCCTTCCACCTCGAGAGATCCCAGCCTCCCAGAGTGCTAGGATTACTTTACACATGAGAGCCCCCCCACCCAGTCTTGCAGGAATATTTTAAAAAGATACATTAATACTTTGTCCTTAATTCTTCTTTTTCTTTAAATTAAAGTAAGTCTGTGATTATATTTGAGTCTCAAGTGGCTTGCTGGTATGTCCTTAATTCTTTATACCTAACATTTGTTGCAAGTTATTTTCTCTCAAGATACAGCTTTTATCTTTTCTTTTTTCTTTCTTTTTTTTTTTTTTACTCTTTTAAACTTTGCTGGTAACAACTACGTGTTTTTACACAGATCTTAGCTTAATGGACAACATGGCCTTGGCCGAAACCAGCCAGGCCATGATACCTGAGGGAGGGGCAAGAGGCAACATATGGGGTTTAGGCACCTCATGTTTTTCTTTCCTTTCCGTGTCTTTTTGAGACAAAGTCTCCCTCTGTTACACAGGCTAGAGTGCAGTGGGGTCACCATGGCTCACTGCAACCTAAAACACCTGGGATTAAGTGATCCTCTTACCTCAGTCTCCTGAGTAGCTAGGACTATAGGCACTTACCCCTGCACCCTACTAGCTTTTCTATTTTCAGTACAGATGGGGTCTCACTCCTGCTCAGGCTGATCTCCAACTCCTGACCCCCAGCCATCCACCCACTGGATGAGAAACGATGGAGTCAGGCCCTGTTTCTCTCCTTATTTGGCGCTAAGTAAACGGTTTTGCTGATGGGTGCATAACCTTTACTCCTCAAATCCAAGTCTGGCAGTAGGAAATGCCTTCCTGGGGAGGGCAGGATGCTGAGGCTCCCACCATCACCTCAATGTCCAGGTGAGCAAGCAGTGGGCAGCGTCCCCCTGCTTCCTTCTGAGCCCTCCGGACACTGACCAACTTGTCCCTCCCAGTTTACTGATCTCATCCTTCCAACCCCAGACCCTTTACCTGAGGACGTGGACGGAGGCCGGGGGAGAGCTGCTGGTCAAACAGCCTCTGCAGAGACTCCAGGGATGGGAGGGTCCGGACGACTTCCCTAGGGCAGCGGGACAGGTGAAGGTCAAGGATTAGTGGGCACTGAGAAGAGCTTCCGAGGCAGTGTGGGCTCTAGCCACCCCTGGTCTGGCAGAAGCAGGTAATCCTTTTCAAAAGGACAAGCCTGGGCAGATACCAAGGCTTGCCAGTGTCGGCCCACCCACCATCGACCCCCCCCCCATCCCATCCCATATCAAACTGGAGTTGTCGAGTGTAGTACTGATTTTACCTGGGCTTTGGTTTAGCCAAACTAGACCCTGTAGCCTGTAGAAAATTTGAGTCTAGAATCACAAAACTACTTTGAACTCAGTCACCTCTGTTCCCAGCTTTCAGGATTTAGAAGAATCTCTCACAGACACACATACCCCGGGTGTTAAAAATGCAAATTCCGGGGCCCAACCTGGTTTAGTCTGGAATCTGCATTTTAAATATTGGGGCTTCCTGGCGCTGGTTATCCCTGGATTCTGATGCAAATCTCCTCCTGCCAAGTGGAGGCCCAGAAGGATTTTTCTATTGTCTCATCCACTGACCACTCCTTACTGGGCTTCATCACTTCCCTTCTCTTTTTCTACTGTTGTTTTAAGTGTGATGGGCAGACAATTTTGTGTTCTATTTTTCACTTTTTATTTCATCAAAAACTGTTCATGTTTTTACATTTTTAGCATTCTGATGATTTCAAAACATTCTACCAAGTGAATGTGCCAACATTGATTGCTAGATATTTGGGTGACTTTGAGATCTTTGCTATCATAAACAAAGGCTGCTCTGAACAGCTCTGTTCATACAGCTTCTCTTATTTTCAGTTACAGAATTAGACAACCATCGATGATGGCTCTTAGTATTACCAAACCCTGGAGGGAAGGGACCAGAGTTGGCGTCCCCAGCGCTGCTCAGACATGCTCATTCAATAGCTCTAATTTCTGCACTTTCTCTTTTAATGGGCTAATCCATTGATGAATTAAAAATGGATTTACATATCTGTAATTTCTAATATCTAAGTATTTTTCTACTCTTGATTTCTGGTTAATTTCTAGTCTATTCTTCTTTGTATAAATTGTTTTATTTACTTTGCCAATTTTCCCTTGGGAATTCTGTTAGTATTTTATGTATTGGTATAGACTTTACATATTACCTTCCTTTTTATTTAATCTAGGTGTTGTGAGTGTTTTGTTTTTCCATTATGTTATTGTCATCTGGAGGGGGACTGGATTTTATTATAAATGATATATAATATAATTTTTTTCTTTTTTTGAGACCAAGTATCACTGTTACCCTTGGTAGAGTGCTGTGACATCACAGCTCACGGCAACCTCAAACTCTTGGGATCAAGTGATTCTCTGGCCTCAGCCTCCCGAGTATAGCTGGGACTATAGGCACCTGCCGCAATGCCCAGCTCTTTTTTTAGAGACAGGGTCTGGCTCTGACATAGGCTGATCTCAAACCTGTGAGCTCAGTCAATCCACTGGCCTTGGCCTTCCAAAGTGCTAGGATTACAGGGGTGAGCCAGTGTGCCCGGTCTTATAATTTATTATTGTCATCTTTTTTCATCTCCTCCTGGGTAAACCTTTGCTTACATTTGTTTATCATCAGTATTTACTAAGGCGAAATCATTTGCTTGTTTTAAATTGTTTTCTAACTCGTGTTATGATTATGTTACATTGGAGGATTTTGTTGTTTTTCTATGTTTAATTTCCTTACCTCATCTATAAATTATTATTATTGTTTTTGATGTGTGGTAGAGCTGAGTTCCTCCTACCTGTGTTCTAATCAGTTTCATTTGACAGCGGTTTCTCTTTTGCATCCTTTTCTTGGGTTAGTTCATTGTCTGAGCTCTTCTTCAATATTGCAGGATTTGTTTCCAGGCTGTATCTCATTTATTCAACTAAAACCCCAGACTTTCCCAGGCATAGGAGGCAGTAAATTGAATTACAGATTCAAGAAAGGTGTGCCAGTTTTCCGACTTTCAAAAAACATCCTTTGGGGATCACAGATGAGAGTGGGGAGGTCTCTGACAGGGGAGGGAGGGAAGCAATGGACAGGCACAGTTCTGAGTTTTGGTCTCCCCTTCCCAAGAGCTGCTGGTCCCTCTGTTGGCAGAGAGGGACCTTATTCTGTTTCAATAAGCAGAAAGGATACTAGGCTAGAACATCTTCCTGAAGCACTACTTCAAAACAGTTTCAACATCAAATAGATTGTCTTCCCTGTTCTCATTTTACAAAATGTTACCCTAAAAACACAAATACACTCCCACAAATGGAATCTTCAGGATTTTCTAAGAATTATGGTGTTTTTCTCTGTATTTCTAACCATTTTAGAGCTTTGAAAGATTTGATTGGCTCTCAGACACATCTGGAGGTGTCAGTTAGGGTCAGAATCACACAGGGACTACAGCTGGAAGACGTCAGAAGAACTAGCCTTACTGTGTAAAAGGATTTGTCCAGAGACCTAATTGTTGGCAGGATCCCTGGAAAGAGCATCCAGCCTCTGGCTCCTGGCTTCAGAGATCCCAGTCTCTGTCTGTCTGGCTCCCGATTTCAGGGATCCCAGCCTCCGTCTGGCTCCCAGCCTCCGGGATCCCAGCCTCCGTCTGGCTCCCAACCTCAGGGATCCCAGCCTCTGTCTGGCTCCTGGCTTGGGGATCACAGCTTCTGTCTGTCTGGCTCCCAGCCTCGGGGATACCAGCCTCTGTCTGTCTCCCAGCCTCGGGGATCCCAGCCTCTGTCTGGCTCCCAGCTTGGGGATCCCAGTCTCTGTCTGGCTCATGGCTTCAGGGATCGATCCTGAAGGCAGAGCTGCTACTGGGACAATCAAAGACAGAGAGGGCTACAGTCCTCCAATAGGTCAGGTCCCAGGGATAGATGGAAAAGCTCAGTTCCCCTCCCCCTCCCTGGTCTTCCGGGACTGCCCAGAGAGCCACCTCCCACCTTGTTCCCTGCCATTAATTTCCCCAGTTCCCATTCAGTTTCCATCTAGCACCTCCAGTGTCTCAGAACCCAGAACTATAGACTGAGAATGAATGTTTGGTGCTTTGTTGTTTCCTTTATTTTTTGCTTCTTTGATTTTTTTGCATCTCTTCCTTGTCTTGCTTTAGCAAAATTTCTTATACAGTATCAAACATCAGATGATGTCTTTTTCTTTTGTTAAAATGTTTAATGGAGTGATTTAATGTTTCCCTGTCAAGTGTGATTGGTTTTACTTTGACACATATTGCATTATTAAGAAAGTAGCCTTCTATTCTCTTAAAAAAAAATTTTTTTTAATTAGACAAGAATTGAAAGTTTTATCTATTAGGACTTCTATGCAAATGATTCCATTATCTTCTAATCTACTGTTAAATTACAGTGCTTTCTTCTTGTTGTCTTATCTTTGGAACGATTTCTCAGGTACAGCCTCCTTTTTTCATGTTGCTGAATTCTATTTGCTAGAATGTTACTGAAATGATATATATTAATAAATATACAGTATTTGTTATTTATGAATATACTATATTAATGAGTCTATAGTAATAAATATATTAATAAATGAAACTAGAGATAGTTTTATTTTAGGCTATTATCTTGACTAGGTTTTTGGATTTGAATCACTTTCTTTTAAGAATGAATTAGGCGGGGTGGGAGGTGGGGAGGTGCCTGTGGCTCAAAGGAGTTGGGCACCAGCCCCAATATACTGGAGGTGGCGGGTTCAAACCCAGCCTCTGCCAAAAAAAAAAAAAAAAAACTGCAAAAAAGAAAAAGGAATGAATTAGGCAATGTTTGTCACTCAGGAATAATTATTAATAATACACTCTTTGTTCCTTGAAAGTTTAAAGAAGGGCATTCATGGTAATTTTTGTGCTTTTTGTATTTTATGCAAAATATGTTTCCATTTAATTATAATTTGAAATTTGTAGGCACATAATTATACACTATATTCTTTAGTGATTTGCAAATCTTTAATGCAGATTATCAAATTTCTAATGTTTAAAATTTTCCTACTTGACTATTTTTTGAATGCATTTCTGTTTCTATTTGTACCATTTTCTTCTGCCCTCTACCTTTCTGGTGATTGTTATTGTTCATTTGCTCAATGATGATCTCTTTTTTTCTTTCTCTTTTTTGAGATAGACAGCATCTTACTCTGTTATCCCAGGCTAGAGTGCCCAATTTTCTATTTTTAGTAGATACAAGGGCCTTGCTTTTGCTCAGGCTGGTCTTGAACTCCTGAGTTTAAGCAATCCTCCCACCTCAGCCTCTAGGTAGAGTGCTGTGGTGTCACAGCTCACAGCAACCTCAAACTCCTGGGCTTAAGTGAGTCTCTTGCCTCAACTTCCCAAGTAGCTGGAACTAGAGGCACCTGCCATAATGCCTGGCTATTTTTGGTTGCAGTTGTCTTTGTTATTTTAGCTGGCCTGGATGGGTTTGAACCCACCAACCTCCGTGTATGTGGCTGGTGTTGTAACCACTGTGCTATGGGCACCGAGCCTCAAGGGTGATTTTCCCTACTATATCACCGGCCCTGGGAACATTTCCTGACACGTAGCTGGTATGTATTTGATCTTTATTTGTGAATATAGCAGTGAATAAATAATGTTTCAGGCACTTTTTTGGACCCTGGAATTATCAAGGTGATTAGGACATGATCCATGATGTCATCATTACTGTAAGTCAAGAGACTTACAGTCTGGACTGAGTTCATGTGCTTGACTCATTTTGTTCCTTTCTAAGATTTCCTAAAATTCCATCCCTCCGTTACCCAAGTCTCCAAGCTGGCAACTGTTCAGGGGGCACTTAGAGCATTATAGTGTCTCCACTTCTAACTTGACACTCACTGTTCAGCAAACAGATGTGGAACAGCTAGAAGCTGCAAGAAGCTTTCTCTTTCTTGCTACCATGTACCCAGATGTAGGCAGGTTGGGGAAGCCACTGTCACCACAAGGAGGCGATGACCAGGATCCCAGGGAAGTCCAGGTGGCAATGCAGTGTCAGAAAAAGCTGCCAATAGCCAGGCATTGTGGTGGGTGCTGTAGTTCCAGCTACTTGGGAGGCTGAGGCAAGAGAATCGCTAAGCCCAACAGTTGGAGGTTGCTGTGAGTTGTGACGCCAGAGCACTCTACCCAGGGCAACAGCTTGAGACTCTGTCTCACAAAAAGAAAAAAAAAAAAAAAAAGGAAAAGAAAAAGAAAAAGCTGCCGACCTGCAGGTTTGTCTGGGGCAAGCCTAGTAGAGAGACTTAAAAGATATATTTCTTCCTCAACAAGGAAGCAGCAAAGAATAAGATCTTCCTCCTCAAAGCAGAAATAAGAGCTTATCAGCCATCATGAAGTGATGTGGCATAAAAAGAAAGGCCATTTGCATGTGTTTTCCCTTAGCAATAAGTGATTCATAGTAACAGCATCAAATGGAAAGAAATCCCTCCAAGGAAATGTATTAAAATGATAGCTCCTGAGGAGCCTATAATCCCAGCACTCTGGGAGGCAGAGGCAGGTAGATTCCTTGAGCTCCAGAGTTGGAGACCAGCCTGAGTAAGAGCAAGACCCCCGTCTCTAAAAAATAGCCGGGCGTTGTGGTGGGCACTTGTGATTCCAGCTATTAGGGAGGAGGAGGAGGCAAGAGAATCGCTTGGGCCCAGGAGTTTGAGGTTGCTGTGAGCTGTAACACAAGAGCACTCTATCAAGGGCGACAAGGGTGACAAAAAAAGAAAGAAAATAAGAGACAGAGAGAGAGAGAGAGAGGGAGGGAGGGAGGGAGGGAGGGAGGGAGGGAGGGAGGAAGGAAGGAAGGAAGGAAGGAAGGAAGGAAGGAAGGAAGGAAGGAAGGAAGGAAGGAAGGAAAGAGACATGATGCCTGGCTCCCGGTCAATTGGCTAGAACCGCATTAGCTGAAAGCCAATTCATTGAAACTAAGCCTCACTGTCCATGTTACTGAGTACTCAATTTGTCAAAGAAATTACTTATTAAATTTACCAAATATGCTGATTGTGCTTTTAAGAGCCTTTAAAAAGAGAGTGAAATTTCATTGATGGTGGTGAAAGATTCTTTTTTTCTGCTTGTTAACTGAACTAAGATTGATATGACCCCAGAGAAATTGGTAACAGAATCTTGGAACTGCTGTGTGTGGAATAAAACACTAAACAGCACAGACTGAAAAAAAATTCGCCTGTATAAAATGCTATTTTTCCAACCAAATGTTAACCTTTTGTTTGTGATGGGATTGTTTTGTTTTGTTTTCTTTCAGATGTTTTGGATTTGTTCTTTTTTCTTCAAGCTTTAACCTTTTAAAATATTCTGTGCTTATTCTTCAGATGCTGTGTCAGCCTTACTTTTGCACTTCTAACAATAAAAATGTAATTGAACTCGAAATCAACTTTAAGGTTAACTAGAATAAGATGGATCAAAATAATCTAAAAGAAATCAGAACTTTTACTAATTAGTCATTCAATGACTTCAAAATTAGAAAACTAAAATTTTGGTGAATCAATTCACCTTAAAAAACTGAGATAGCTGGAAATCTTGGCCTACAATCACCGCCACAGAAAATAGACTAACTTAGGGCGGTGCCTGTGGCTCACTGAGTAGGGCAACAGTCCCATATACCGAGGGTGGTGGGCTCGAATCCTGGCCCCGCCAAACTGCAACAACCAAAAAAAAAAAAAAAAAAAAGAAAGAAAAGAAAATAGACTGACTAATATATCTCCTCCTGGTGCCCTTATGTGCCTGCTAAGCATACTGTGTGAAGCCAGCAGAAGCAGTGACAAAAGTCTTAAGTTCTGAATCCTGGCCATGTCCTCACCTCATCCCCTGCTCAGAGCAACTGGCCTCAAATTAACTTTAGTTTAAAAAAGCAGCAATTCACCCAAGCTACAGTTCAAATTCTATGAAAATAAGACCTCCAAACAACCACTAAGATCTCTAACCTCTGTCAACTGCCCAGATACTGTGAGTACAGCAGAGGCATTTGGACAGCCAGGTGGGGGCATAGGGGTCCCGCTAACGAGCTGCTTCTCCTGCCTGGCGCACCCCCACGGGCCCGCTGTTACCCATAGAGCTCCCTGCAGAGCTGTGTGGTCAGTTTCTTCAGGTGGGGAAGACTGCTGGACCCTGTCTTCACAAATTCAGAGTCCAGGGTGAGCTGAGTACTTAAATAATCTTGGATGGCTTTAAGATGCTCTTCTGGAATCCTGAAAAAAACAGAAATAAAGACATGCTTACCCTGTTCCTTTACGCCACCAACACCAGCAGTAACAGCAGCAATTAACAAATCCTCATCCTCAGAGACCCCGACTGAGACACGGTCCTTCAGAAGAACATTCGCACACCTATAAGGTTCCTGTGGCCTTCCTGACGGGGCAGAGCAGCAGCTCAGAGCAAGTGGAAGGCGTCCAGCAAGAGGGGCTCCTCTCTACCGAGCACCTCTGAGTGCTGCTGGAAGGACAAGGTTCTGGCAGCGGGTACTGGGAAATGGTTATCCTTTACAAAAGAGACGAAAATTCTTGGGAAACGAATAGTGGCATTGTTTTCCCATCTACTCTTAAGGATAGGATTTGAGGGCTGGACGGATGCTCAGCTTAGGAGATGGCAAATGGCTTTAGTTCACATACATAGCACAAGTTCACAGCCAAAGGCTACTGGAGTGGTGTAGAGAGAATCTGGAATCATCCATCCCACGCTCTGTGGGAGAGCCTGTGTGAGGAGTGATGGGGCCGGGAATGTGGCCCTGCTTAATTTGGGACAACCTCTTCAAGTGACAAAGTGAGTGGGACTGAGCCAGGATCTGCTCTCTGGGCACATCTGGTAGTACCGAGGTGGAGCCCGGCCCCAGCAGGGGCCATCACCTAATGGCCGGTCAAACCTTTGGGGCTAGTCAGACTTTTGTGTTCTATCTTCCAGCAGCTTTTGTTCTGGGTAACTTTTGAGTCTTTGTTCCCACGAGAATGAAAATCATAACAAAGGCAAGTATTTCCTGAGCCAAATCTGAGTACTTCATGCCCACTTTCTCTTTTAATCCAGAAATCCATTGTATGGGGCAGATATTATTAGTATTATTAATTATTTCTGTTTTACAAATGAGGAAACTGAGGCTCAAGGTTATTAATCACCTGTGTAAAAAAATTATTACAAGCCTTAAGGATTTCTGTTCCATTCCTGACATGTAATCGAGTTGAGGCCAGAGGGACCTGTGAAAGAACGAAAAGCTGTTGCCCTTGAGGTTGGGTAGGGAGAGATTTGTCTGGATGGAGAAGTCACCAGCTCTTTACCACCAGTTATCACAACACAGAAGGTTAATCTATATTCTTGGCCTCAACATAAAATCCAGTGTCTGCCTGAGTCTTTTTACTAAAAAGGACAAATATCTCTTCTATAGTACTAAAATATATATTTAGCAGATCTAATGACAATTGACTTGTGACTTTGAGACCATGCATCCTTGTTATAGGAAGCTTTTATTTGTTAAAATAGTTGCTATAGAAATGTATTGACATAAAGCTGCAAACTATGTTTATCAGAGAAGGTTACTTTTACTCAGAAAATTCAGTTAACCTATTAACTACGACTTAGTTGATGAGATCTAACTGTACAGATTGTCTCATAATTTAAAATAATCTAAAGGTGGTCCTCGAGGTGAAAAGTGACTTGACAAGCAAAAATAGACTAAAACACAGTTAAAAGTTACTGAGAGGGCTGGGCCCAAGGCCTCATGCCTATAATCCTAGCACCTTTGGGAGGCCAAGGCTGGTGGATCACATGAGGTCAGGAATTTGAGACCAGCCTGAACAAGAGTGACACTCCATCTCTACAAAAAATAGAAAATAATTAGCTGGGGATGGTAGGTCACAACTGTAGTCCCAGCTACTAGAGAGGCTGAGGCAGGAGGATCTCTCCAGCCTAGGTGTTTGAGGTTGTAATGAGCTAGGCTGACACCACTCTAGCCTGGAGTAACAGAATATGACCCTGTCTCAAACAAAAAACACACACAATGAGGAATCTCACTTCCCCTTGACCCCGAGACCTGAGGGTGGCCCTGTGTTGCCTCTTTCCTCAGCTCTTGCTCCGGCCTCATTCATTCATTCCCATCTCCAAGCAGAAGTTTTAGGAAGGGTCCACAACCACGAGTTTGCTGAGAAGCAAAGCTAGAGAGAGCATATCTCCTCTCTCTGGTGTTCCCACCTTGGCCTGACCCATTGAGGCCAAAAGCCTGTACCGAGAGTGGAGGGTCTGAGGAGGGGACATAGTCAGCAGTTGTGGGAGAGTTGAGAGGAGAGGTCAGCAGCTGGCACACCGGGCATCCCTGCCAATTCCCCAAGGAGCTCACTGCATTTAGCATCTAAACTCAAGGGAGCGAAACAAGGGCTGCTCTGTGGAACGTTTTAATAAGCATTTGTTATTTAGACACATATTTCAGGATGATCCTGATCATCTATCACAAATACGCAGCTATTTGGCAAATAGCACAGGGAGTATGCACAGAATACAACCAGGTGAGCCAGAGAAGAACCAAAGGTGTCAAAGTGGAAGTGGAAGAACACCAGGTAGTTTAGCAACCCCGCCTCCTGCACACCCTCAGAAAGTTCCTCTGCCTTCTGCCAAGATGGAGGGTGCAGGGCAGCCCTGGAGGCCTCAGATGGGTCTTTCAAGGAGCAGATGCTGCATTAGCTCTGCCACTCAGATTCTCTCTGTGGGGGGATCATTTCTTATACAGAAACAAAGGAAGTTTTAAAATTGTTAATACACGGAATTCACCGTGTGCTAATTTACTAATCCGTCCAACACATATCCAGTGATGTCTACGTTCTGCTGGCACTGGGGACACAGTGCCCCCCGTGGAGCCACCTTCCAGTGCACCCCGTTCCTCTGGTCTCACTTGAAGACCATCGTGCAAAAGTCCCTGATTGGCGCAACAAACGCCCCATCCAGAGGTATCCCCATCTGCCCTCTGGTCATCGGGCCCACAATTAGGGTCAGCACCCAACATCATGCAGCCAGGGACGTGATGGACTCCCCATGGGACACGCAGCCCCAGTGGCCCCCAAGGGCTGCTGGGTGGGGACTCACCCACTGGTGTCCAGGTTCTGCAGTCGCTGAAGCAGAGTCTCTGCGAGGCTTGGCCGGCTGACCTCGGGTGCTCGGGGATTCTCAATCAAAGGAAGCGCCTCCTTAGCTTCACAGGCCCCGGCAGACACAGGGATGTTCCTTGGGGGCAGCTCGGGCGGAGCCACGATGCTCTCTACCCAGGACAGCAGCAGGACACCATCGGTGAGGATGTGTGTGCATAACCCTGTCCCGCATGCCTCCCCATGGTGCCCAGCTCACAGATCCCCAGCTGTGCCCCGTAGTTCCTTGCTGACTCCCTGACTACAGGGAGAGCCTCCGCCCCAGGAACCTGGTCTTAATGTCCCTCAGGGGTTAGCACAGCATCTGGGTTCAGACACCCCACCCAGTGGAGGCTCTGGGCGGCCTGCAGGGCTGGTGGCCTTGGCAGATGGGCCACAGCCTCAGGCAGGTTAGCAGGACAGGCTCAAAACCCTGGTGGGCACAGGACAGGCCTAGTTCCCAGAATGAGGCCAGAGCCACAGGAGGGGGTAGGAGTGGGGGAGGGACAGTCATCCTGGCCACCCCATCCCACACTATCCCCTCTCTCCAGCCTCTACCCTTCCTTCCCTGAGGGGTGGGGAAACACAGTCTTAGGGCACAGGCAGCCTTCTGGATCCTTGAGCGTGGCCTTTTGGCTGAACCACATTTTACAGAATAAATCTTTTCAATAAAGGGATTTGTTTTGTGAAGTTTGGATTCAGTCGAGGGGCTGTACTCGGGGATCTGGACGGTCACATGTGGCCCTGAAGCCACCGGTTCCCACCCTTGAGGGGGACCTCGCCCATCACCTTTAAGAGAATGTCCATCCTGCACCTACCACAAATGGGCAAGGGTCACTGAGCCCATGGGTCCAGGAGTCCCTGTAGGAGCTGCATCCCAAATGTGCTGCCCCCACCTCCCCCCCAACCCCCACTCTGCCCCTGTCCCAGCCACAGCACTTCTTTTTTGAGGACAAATCCTCCACTTCCTCTCCTGTCTGGGGTTCTGATGACGGTAAGAAGTCTGTTTGGGCAGCATTTGAGAAACCCTGAGTCAAATCAGACACCTTGGCTGGTCACCGCATGTCACGTTGCTCTGGGTTGCCTCTTTTGGGGAAGTGAAGCCAGCAGTCATAAGACTGAGATTCTTTCTCCAGCCCTCACGCACAGAAAGTTGTGGGGGTCTTTCTGCAGCCATCCCTGGAGGGCTCAACAGGCTGGGTGGGTGGCCTGAGGGAAGTGTCATGTGGAGGACAGTTCTATAGGACAGCTGCTCAGAGCTCAAAGCCAAAGCTGCCCAGAGGGCCCTGGGCACCTGGGGACAATGGGGCAGGTGGGACCTGGGCATGACGCTGGTGAGTGACCATGGACCCACACGGGACATGTCATCCCTGATCCTGGAGACCATCTCTCGCTCAGACCAGGGAGAGGAGCAGGGACAGGGCCTGCTGGGAACCCTCTCAGCCTCCATGGAGCTGCCATCCTTAGGAAAAATTGAGCCTTATGACCATGAATGGGGCTTCAGAAAGGCAGGAGGAGGAGAGGGCTTCATGGCCCACAGAAGAGGGAGAATGAGGACACCCAGCCAGGGACTGGCAGCAGCCCTGTGGGGACGTGGCAGGAGCCAGGCTGGGATCCCAGGTCTCTGGTCCAGTCTCTGCTGTAGGACTCAGTAGGGACTCCAGGCAAAGTCCTGGCCAGCTGAGGGGCTCAATTAGGTATCTCGTGGTATTCTTTCAGGAAAGAAACCTCTGAAGGGAAGAGAGGGGTACCCCCCAGGTGAGCTCTTTCTCTGTATGACTTTCTCTGACTGGCTCGCTCACTCTTGTCCTATGCCATAAAGGGCAGGCCTGAGCCTCACATACTTTATAGGGACTGTACATGGTTTTCAACACACTTTTAGGGGCTTTTCCCCTTTTAATGATAACATAAAGAAACAGGGGTGCAGGGGTCTCCTCCATTCGCCTCCCAGTGAAATTCAGCTGATTATAATGACGATCATAATGAGAGTGCCTTTACTGAGCACTTACTGTGTACTAGGCTCCAGGCACTACATTCATTAACTCACTGGATCCTGTGACACTTGAGAGGTTAAATAACTTCCTCAAGGTCACACAGCTAATAAGCTGTACTGAGCTGGGGAGCAGGAATTCTAGCCCGTGACTGCCAGACCTCAGTGCCTGGGTTCCTACCTCATCCTTAGCCACCCTGCCACTGTCTCCCTCTCACAACAAGGTGAACACTTGTGGTCCCGGTGGGAGGATCCCTTCCCTACCTGTGTCCTCCTCAGGGTCGTCACCTGCATCCTCCTCCTCCAGGGGCACAGGGTATTGCAGATGGGTCACCAGCCCCATGTTTTCCTTCTTGTAAAACTCAATGAGCTGGTCCAGCGTGGTGAAGAACTTCATGGGGACGCCTTCCGACGCCTTCAGACAGAACAAGCATATTTTAACTGAATATAACATCACTCACTACCTGTAGCAGAGACCAGGAGCCAGGGGAGCGACCACCACCCAAGAAAAAGCCTTGGGCTCTGACCCGGGTTGTGTGGCCCCCACACCCACGCCCTCACATCCTGTTCCCAGCGGCTCCCAAGAGCCCTTCTGCAAAAGGCACAAACTGGATAGTTTTAAAGATCTTTTTCCTTTCAGTTTTTTTAAAAAAAATGTATTTTAAAAGGTATTTTGTTATACAAATAGTATGTTTTTATTATGGCAAAATTAGAAAATACAGATTTTTTTTTTTTTAAGTAAAAAATCACCTGTAATCCCACAACTTTGAGAGGCCTATTTTCAGTTGTTTAAAATGTTTTTCTAGACTTTGTAGTTACTTTTATTTTTCTCTCCCCACAAAGATCTTTTATTTTTAAATACAGGAAAAAAATCTATTCTAGCAATTGCTGTACTTTTGCCTCAGCCTCCCAAGTAGCTGGGATTACGGGCACCCACTGCAACGCCCGGCTATTGTGTGTGTGTGTATATATATATATATATATATATATTTTTTTTTTTTTTTTTTTTTTTTTTTTTTGGTGGTGGGATTGTTTTTTTTTCGAGCCCGGCGGGGTTCAAAACCTCCCGCCTCGGTGCAGTTGGGCGCCCCAATGAACCGGGCCTGGCGGAGTTGAACCCAGCCGGGCTAGATAAAAAACCAATCACCACTGAAAAAAAAAAAAAAAAAAAAAAAAAAAAAAATATAGATATATATATATATATATACACACACACACAATCGC